>JAHZNH010001134.1:0-11818 GCA_027744355.1 Tyrannoseira gladiata
CAAGATACACTAATACGTATACAATTACAATTTTCGTACAAGTCGCCCAGGGATAACCCCCTGGTCTGGATGGGGACGAGTCGAGCTCGAAGATTGGATATATTTTTTCGCAATTTAGATCTACGACCCCGCATCGCATTCTCTCGAATTGGAGGGCGTCCCCGTAAGGACACTATTACGCATAATGGCGAGAAATCACAGACTCTTTTTTGCAGGACCGGCTAAATTAGATTAGATTTTGACTTACACTTCCAGATTTTTGTGGATTTTTTTTTCAAGGGAGCAAGTCGTCGTCACAACAATAACTGATTATTCGCCACCGGCCACTACCAATTTACCTACCTGTCCAGTCCACAGAGCTCACAAACAATGGTGTTTTTTGCGTTACGCATCATGGACAGCGCTCCTTGTTCTTATCGATGTCATATCAGGTTTCCATTAAAGCCCACATCGGGATAAGTGCCTTTAATGAGGAATGTAAACTCGTTTCAGCCAAGCCAAGCCAATCCAGCCCACCAAAATAATTTGCTCCTGCTCGCGATGTTCGGCGTAGTAATGAGGGGCAATTGATAATAATAATGATGGGCTTTTTGATGGTGATGGGATCCATTCAATTTGCTAATTACCCCTTAATTGCATTTGCCACAATGGAGAAGGGGAAAAAACAATGCGGTTTAGATATTTATTTCTGCTAGGAAGAAGATAGTTATTTTTTTGGGGGAAGAGCTGTTTACTCGCAACATCTGCGACTTTTTAATCCAGAACATAAAAATAGTTTCTGGTCTGCTAAGTACTCCTCTCTAAGCCCATTTGATTCATTTGATGTGATCACATCACTTCAAGAAAGACAAAAAGAATGCCGATCCGATTCGGATTCGGATGGAGAACATCCTCAAAAAGTTTGAGTCCAAATGGAGGAAAGGAATTAGAGGATGAGGAGTACAAAGCCGAAAAGAAAATTTCGAGAGGTTTGGAGGTGATTAGCGAATTTTTTTCTGAAGTTTGATACTCCTCAGAGAAGAATGGAATTCCGCGTGTGCTCCACTCCAAAAAGGATTCAGAAGAAGTGAGGGAGAAATGGATCGAGTGAAGTTGCCTAGCTAATGCACACATGGGGCATTCTGAGAAAACAGGAGTTGAGTTGAGCCGAGCCGAGTCAATAAGTCCCCGAAACTTGCGAGTGGTCACGCATGTGTTGACAGATGGGGGTGATCGGTGCAGCTCACAGTCCAGGGGGAAATATAGTAGAACGTGTGTCTTCACTTTAAATACATTACAAATACTCGACCGCACCAGCCAAGTTGTCCATTGAACCACCCTCCCCCCATGCAAATGCATTCTCATTGTTTTTCAAAAAATTAAAAATGTTTTTGTCCAGGAGCGGGTGAGATTTATTTACGGAATGAATGCCATTCTGTATGCATGTGAGTTGAGTGAGGTGAACCCTTCCACTTCCAGTTCCGGTTAAGTACTACTTGTCCGGGTAATTTATGCGCTCAGATGTGACTTTGTGTCCACAAGGAAGAGAAAATATCGCCTTTAATTCATCCCGAAGCCATTAGAATCCCGGTGCTGGGCTAATGAATGTGTATTGAACCACTATTTCATCCTGAATGCAGAAGTACTACTACACTTACTCGTTCCAACAACAAGATGCGTTTACTCGTGTCAAAGCGTAATTTATTGGATGGTCGTAACACAAGACAATGCATTACAAAACCAAACCAAGAGAGCGAGAGCGAGAGCGAGTGAGCAAGCACCGAAGTATTATTATTATTGCTGGGGCTCCATATATCGTCCCCAAATAAATTAGAGTTTGACAGCGAAAACTGAGCCAAGAACGGTTGGATACTTCCAAATGGAGATTTACCAGGAGCCGGGCCATAGGGCGAATGTAATAATGGAAAGGAAATGAAGCTTCACGTTATCTACATCGCCTCATTCCTCAGGAAAGAAGGGTTGGCTTGGGGAAGATGAGGCGATGGTTCGATTCTGATGCAAGAGCTTATGGTTTAATACAATTATAGTTTGCCCCGATAATATTAAATAAGTTAGGAAGAAGTCGATGTCGATTCTGAATCCCGATTTTCCTTCCTGATCTCCTTATCCTCCGTGGCTCGTGGTCTAGAGGCTTCCCACTCCACTCGTTCATAATTTCCTTTCCCCGGTGCAATAATCCCCTTCGCAATTACAATAAGCTGCACCAGCACCGCCATTTCCACCGCTAATTGCGATTGTGCCATCCTCAAACTTCAACGAGGTAATCAAACTGTAAGCCTCAACTTCCGCGAGAGAAAAAAAACGTCCTCAGGAGTGGAATGTGCTCTTCTCAAGTTTGATGAGACATTCCAAACGATGCATCTCTCTCCCGAGGAAAAAAAATTGGAATGGGAATGGATTGGATTGGATCGGTTTGGGATGGGACTGCACGCAATGCAATGCAATTTGCATGCAGCGGGCTAGAAAAAGAAAATTATTTATTTAAATTGAGCATTGTCTTGTCTTGTGTAAACTAACTCATTGCTCGGAGATGAGATAACGGGAAATGGAAAAAAATAAAGTTTCGAGTGTGTTATGTTATCAACTATCACACGTAACGTCACGGTGCGGTAGTAGTAGTATCAAATTTAGGAAATGGAGTGAGTGGATGCATGCCACCGCATTCCAAAAAATTCTAATATAATTATTTTGGCATTGGTCTTGGTCTCGGGAAAATATTTTTAGCTTGTCTCATTAAAGAGGGAAAAGGAAAAAGGAGGAAGGCACTACAGAGCTATAGTAGTACTTACTTTACTTTTAATTATTTCGCGTTTATGAAGTGGAAGTGGAAGGAAGATGATCACGATGATGATCATCATCATCTTCATCCTTTCGTTTTTACTGCGGATGCTGCATGATCAACCCGAAAAAAAAAGTTTTTTTTCGTGGAGGTAATGACAGGACAAGATAATTTCGCTACTAGTACAGAAGCACAATACAATAGTAGTGCATCGTAGTCTGCTTGGTGGAGGACGTGAGCCAAACTGAAGTTTGAGAGCTGAGCTGAGAGGAAAAGTGAAATGGAAATGGAATTGCATTCCGAGGAAATTCCACAGACGACAATCCACAATCCGACAATGACATGAACCAAGCGATGCGATGCGTTCAGATGCCAGACTAAAGTGAGTAAGTGAGCAAAGGAAAAATATTCTTTTAAAAAATGATGCTTTCCAAAAGGAATATTATTTCCTCTTGTTTGGATTGCGACGATTACGAATTTTACTTTATCAACACTATTCTACATTCACCGTAATGATTTCATTTTCCTTAAGGGATAAAATGGGATGAATGGACTTGGAAGTATATAGCTTGAGCGGCACTTCATTTAAGGAAATGAGCCGGCCAAAAGAAGGGAAAACTTTGGAGTTTTGTTTATTCATCCCGTTATATTATGAATGGATTGGATCCGGTATGGTGGTGAAATTAATCCCGAAAAAAATGAAGAAGAGGGGCTCCCAGTGAGAGAGGAGCACTTGGCTGGCTTCTCTCGGTGGATTGGATGGATGACACATCCATCCACCCATCCATACTCATTCCACCGAATTGGCGAAACGGAAACTGAAGAGATAAAATGGGATGAATGGACTTGGAAGTATATAGCTTGAGCGGCACTTCATTTAAGGAAATGAGCCGGCCAAATGAAGAAAAAACTTTGGAGTTTTGTTTTTTCATCCCATTATATTATGAATGGATTGGATCCGGTATGGTGGTGAAATTAATCCCGAAAAAATGAAGAAGAGGGGCTCGGGAGGAGAGGAGCTCTTGGCTGGCTTCTCTCGGCGGATTGGATGGATGACACATCCATCCACCCATCCATACTCATTCCACCGAATTGGCGAAACGGAAACTGAAGGGGAGAAGTTGATAATAGAAAAAAAATAGTATGTACTTTGAAAAAAATGATGATGATCATCTTAGAGATTGGTGATGATGATGATGATCACATCACAAGGAGCCAAGAAAAGAATGGAGGTTGAAATGTAATGGATAATGTAAGTAAGCCGGCTTTTGTGATCCGATGCGACTAAACACCAACACTAACAAGTCAAGTCACAAGTCACCGTATCCAATTCACAATTTATTGTCATGAGCATGAGCATCTTGCTGACACAGATTTATTACTCCGACACCATACCAGAAAAACCAAAGCCAGGAGAGAAGAAGAGAGAACAGAACACCCGAGCGAGAAAGACAAAAGGAGAATGCGAGAAGGATCGAACAAGAAGCACTCAACTGAAATGATTACAATTTTGTTTCGGGAGGAGGAAAGAAAGAAAAAAAACTTTGTGAAAAAAGTTTGACGAGACGAAAGGGAGATCATTCATTTTTTAGCTTCATTTCCATCCACCATTAGAATTTTACCCGGTGAGGAGGAGATCGAGTCAAGTACTTCCGTGTCATTTCTAGAGTCGTGAATTCATAAATATGGGAGTTTTGGAGGAACCACAAACTTTGGAGGGTATACCGTCAAGAAGAAATTACAATTTGTTGCAGTGGCACTTCCAAATGTCATCGATGTCGATGTCTCGTCTTCATGAAGTACCTGAGTGAATCTGAGGCGACCCGAAAAAAATTATGAGGTGCAAGTACCAATATTGCCATGACAAGACTCAGATTCAATTTTTTGTTTGGTGGGATGGATGTCGTCGTCATGCATAAATTCTATCGTAATGGATATGGATGGTGGTGGTGGTGGTGCGGTGGGTGACACCTTTTAAAATCGGGACTACAGTATTGCTCAAGCCTTAACAACGGGCTTGGTGTGATGTGATGCCACACTCCAAGAAGTCGTAACACTGTCACAGAGTTTATGTAACCCTCTCCTTCCGGCGAAAATGATGTTTTGTCATGTCAAACTAAAGAAACAGACCATGGAGGAGAGGAAAGAAAAAACAATTTTTAAAAATGCTCTCTTATTTTTAGATGGGAATGAAATGCATAAAGATCAAACAAGAGGAAAATGACTATGACTATGGTGAGTGGAGTGGTAGACTAGACAGGAGAAGTGGAGACAATAATAATGTCACTTATAGGCTCATAGTCATACATAGTCCTTTATAGCCACTCCTTTTTTTACGAGCGGGGTAAATAATGGAAGTGACACGCGAGTGATTGTGATTGCGTCGGGGTGGTGTGAGTGGAATAGGGAAAATAGTAAATAAAAATGGAGTGTGGAGGAGTAGTGTGCACAATAGAAAATGGAAAATGAGTGGATGAGGATCGGAAAGTTGTAATAGTACCTTCCCGGCCGATGCGGTTTTTAGGTCTCAGGAGACGAATAAAAAATGGGATTTGGAAGTTTGGAAGAATTGAAAATGGGCTCGGCTCGTGCCTACTCACTTACTATGGAGCCACACGCCAAGCCACGGGGCTAACATGAAACGCACACGCGTCCCATCAAAGTAATAAAATAGACTCCATTTTCGGGAGTGAATCTATTATTTTCAGAAAGGGATTTTTAAGGAGTGGAGGAGAAAATGAGTTTTGTGGGCGCTTACTCAACTCCAGTGTTTTGTAAATGAGGGATAATGATACCCTTTAGCGTGCCGAGGAGTGAGAGAGGCTTCTTGATTCCGAGCACGAATCGTGAAAATGGGCCCCGCCCTTCAGTGAAGAGGATGATGAGGATGGTGATGGGGCTTTCATGACTTCATTTTGATTTTCAGAGTCCATTATTTAATCAAAAAAAAGAAGGAGAAGGAAAGAGCCAGGCCATAGCCATGCCACAATACAACCGTGCTTTCTCAATTAGGGGAAGCAATAACGTAAACTAGATGTAAGGAATAAGGAAGTTTGCTTCTCGCTCGTGGGCATATTTTTCCTCATTGGAAAGAGCACCGTCGAGCTCGAATAGTTTTTGAATGGCAAGCACGCACCCACACCGCTTTGAGCTTTTGAAAATTTGATGAGGATAAAAAAAGGGAAAAATATGGAATTGAGTTATAACAAGTGGAAAATCTATGAATCTATGGCACATGCACGGAAAAATGTTTTCTCAGAGTGAAAAATTGAAAAAAAAATCCCATAAAAATGAAAGGGTTAAAGCCTCATGTCTCCCATTGCCCCAGACGGATGAGTGACGTGCGCTGGACTCGAGTGGACATGATTTAAGCTCTGATGTGATGGAGAGGAATGAGGAGAACCACAACAAGCGAAGTGGACAAATGACTGCCGTCTCCTCCGGGGAAGGATTAAGATGTCAGTGGTGAAATGAGGAGGCATTATGACACATTATTATTCCATCAAAATAGAGAGAGGATGAAATGAACAAATCAGAATGGAATTCCCGGGGAATGGATTTAAGTACTTAATTGTGATGTACTGTAATGTGAATAAGTATTCAAAATCCAAGCCGAATTCACCTGACAGACCGAACATCAAAATCCTTTTTAGAATAAGGAGCTTGTAGTAGTGGTAGTGGTAATGCACCAACTCGGAGCTCTCGGCAATTTATCACCTTTCGGGAGTTGGAGTTCTCACAGAGCCAGAGCCAAAGACAAATTCTTGTGTATTTTTTTTCTGGAAAAAAATCGAGATTCAAGTGAAGTCAAGTCACCCGCAGACGGACCTGAAAAATAGAGAGTGAGACCGATACCGTACCGACTCGACCCCGGCGACCAAAAAATAAGCCATGACAGGGCCGAGCGAGGCGGGATGGATGGATGGATAGGTAGATTCTTTTTTATCACTGACGGGGGATATATGCGCATTCACAATTAGAGAAGTGACTCGGGATATTCGTTTTTTTCAGTCTCATCATGATCATCATGATGATTGGGATGGGGATGACGAAGGAAGTTTTCTTCAGGAGAAGAAGACCTCTCTCTCTTCCGAGGAAAATTGTGATTGTTCATCAGTGTCAAAAGTGGAGAATGTGAGGCATCACGCAATATTTCACTGTTCACCTCATCCTCGGGAAAAAATAAGTTGGGCTGTGAAGTTGGCTCTGGTGGAGCGGAAAATCTTCATTGGTGAAACAAAAACGCTAATCTCTAGACTTCAGGAAGATGTAGCGAGCGAGCGAGTCTTCTTGATATCTCAATAACTAATGAAGATTTTTTTTAGAGTCGGAGCTGAGCTAAGCCAAGGACTACTACCATGTTCATTAGTCAAGGGGCGACATTGAAAAAAAAGGAAAAATAGTGAAATGTATAATCACGGTAAGTAAGTATTTCTCTTTTCGGGAAGAGCAAAACACGCTGTTTGTTACGTTGTCAGTGTGTCAACCCGGGTGGTACCGGGATTAGAAGAGAGGGATGGATCGAGTGTGCAGGAGTACAATGGAGATATGCATTTTCACTCTGCCGGGTCGCCTGAAAGGGTAAAGGAAGCTTGATTGCCAATAATCAATTTCGATTTTTATCTGGGTAAGTAGTAGTGGATTACTGGGGATGTATGCATTGCATTTGGGAATTTTTCATCATTAATGAGTAGGAAGCATTCAGCTTATTGCTTTTGTTTTAAGGTTAGAAAGTAAACTACCTCAGCAGATATTGGGTGAATTCTATTTCGGAAACGTTGTAGTGGAGTTAGATTTTTAAAATTCGCTGGGTGGCCCCGCAATGGATTCGATATGGGTTTGGCCTGGCGTAGGTAGGTGTAAGCAACTAAAAAATCAAATGGAAAATAAAATTATTTTCAAATAGTGATAGTTATATTTAGAATTTTTCTTACTTACTAGGAGGACTTACTTTTATTTAGGATTAGACTATTTTTTTAAACTGGCCTATACAACGAGCCATCAAATTATACTTTCAATTATAAATTATAAATTCAAATTCAATAATTTCAAATTATAAATATAAATAAGATTTTTTTGATAAGGTCGAAGTCCTTCATCAGAATCAAACTTTCTTGGCATATTCATTCCATTCACAGATCGCTGCAGGATATCGTTATTGTGAACGAGGAAAGATATATCCAAAACCGCATTAAACACAACGAGCAACCTCTGTGAAACGAAGCGGGGAAAAAAATTAAGTCTCAGTTCTGCCACATATGCTTCATTGTACTAACTCTACTGATTGATTGATTTGTGATTATGATTATTGTCATGAATTCGGGCAATTCCCCTCCAAAAAATTTCCGGCTCATCCATTCACTCTCACTGCGCCATATATTTTGGTGTTCAGTCAGTCACTCAAGCCAGTCCTCTTTCCTCTCGCGAAATGGCCCTGCCAAAATAAATGATGTGAAAGTATTTTCTGCTCACGTTAGGAATTCGGATGCGGAATTTCATTGTTTTTTCTGGGGCTGATAAAATAAATTAGAAATGATAAGATGAAAATGCGATGTGATGCGTTGCAGCTTGTGCAACGGGAGGAACGTGAGATTCCTAACGCTGAAATTACTAGCGATTTTCTTGGCTTTCGAGAGAGAGAGAGTCAGGGATAATTAAGAGACAGCTAAAGTATTACACTACTTAAAGAGTCTGGAGGCATCTCGCCTGTTTATTATTACAACGACGACAGCGTCAAACAACACAAGAGAAAAAGGAAGGAGTATCTAGGAGGACGCTGGGAAAAACGCAGAAGTAGTTGCTTTTTGTTACGCTATATTTAAAGATTTTCGTTTGGGAATGAGATGAGATGAGCAAAAGTCTCATCATCAAGAGCGCGAGTAGTAGTTTTATCATCAACATCACCATCACCATCATGATTCCTTCGTCGTCCTCATCCTCATCATGAAGATGATCATGAATGGGAAATAATTGGAATGCCATGGGATACGATGCCAGCCAGCCAGCGGATAGTTGTAGTCGTAGTAATCTCGAACTCATCTCAGCTCAGCTCGCTTGCTCGCACATTCCATTCCTCCTCCTTTCCCCCGGACTCCACAGATCCACAGAGAACTGTCTCGACTTCACTCCACTCCACTCCTTTTTCCAAAACAACTCAACTGGCTTCACTCACTCAAAAAATCTCTTCTAATTCGGAAAACCAGAGAATTTTGAATGAATAGAAAATAGAAACATGATTTTTTTCCTCTCAAATTCCTCCGTGATCTGATTCTCTAGAAGAGGGATTTCTTTATCGGAGGGAATATTTGGGAATAATTAGTGAATTGATATGAAATGCTCGTGCCCAAGGAAGAGTAGCAGAATGGTGAGGTGGTAGCGTAGCGTAGCAGCATGTGCCCCAGTATTGCATTGTCTTGGTCCGCGGAAGGTATTTGGGATGAATAAGCTAAGCTGCATCTGGTTGCAATATGCCCTCTTCCCTACAATAACTTTCACGGGTTTTTGGTGTCACGTCATCGTCATCTCTGATCTCATCTTAATTTTCAGGAGAAAAAAAAATCCTGATTCGAAAGAAAATATTTCCTCAAGAAGAGAAGGGGAGAATGAGAGGTCAGGATGACGGCTTCCTCAATTTATGATCATTTTCCATTGTCTTCCGCTCCATTCTAAATTTCTGATGTATGCATCGTGCTGCTACTTACTCCGCAATAATNCTCAAGAAGAGAAGGGGAGAATGAGAGGTCAGGATGACGGCTTCCTCAATTTATGATCATTTTCCATTGTCTTCCGCTCCATTCTAAATTTCTGATGTATGCATCGTGCTGCTACTTACTCCGCAATAATTTTTCTTCACCCGGGGAAGAATAACAATAAAAATTGTTTGGGAAAATGGATTGAGCTTTGGTTTTGCTCAGCTTGGCTGAAGTTGTGGCGGTGGTGATGGTTGGTGAGCAGTGCACCGCATGTGCTCCCCAGTCAAAAATCTCTGTTTTGTTCGCAGCTCATTCTCATCAATTAAGAATGTTTCTTTTGTTCCGAGAGAGAAACATAATTTTTAACATGCTTTTAGAGTGAAGTGCCATCGCCATCACTTCAACTGAAGTACTGATACTGAAGCTGTGTAAAGTCACTTCGAATGAAATTGGTCATCCTGAGACTCGACCAGGGCACAAGCTCAGACAGCAGCTGCTGAATATTTATATACCCTTCCACCCTCTCGTCTCACTTTTTCTCATATTGCCCTCATGGATCTTGTCCGTCGGTCCGAGATGCTCAAAAGCAGCTGCTGTATATTTATTTATATACCCTTCCACCCTCTCGTCTCACTTTTTCTCATATTGCCCTCATGGATCTTGTCCGTCGGTCCGAGATGCTCTGTAGTCTCGAGAATTTTTTTAGCTTCAGGACTCAGCTTCCGTAATATTTTTTGTATCTGTATCATCCATCCAAGAGAAAAATCTGTTCGGAATGGAGGGTGAATTGAACGTAATGTTTTTCATTCGACGAGTGCCTTTTCGTTCTGTAATTTTATGGCTGTAATTTTTTATATGAAATTATACGCAAATTTTCCGTTTGTTTTTCAAGTACTTAAGTACAATTTTAATTATGGCGATATTTAGTCTGATGGATAGGTCGAGAATTATTTAAATCATGCTATTTGTGAACCCGTCTAATGTTTTGGAAAATACGGTATCTCTTGTTCTGAGTATTCGTAATACAATGTAATGCCTTTCATTCTGGAAAATCAAAAGCAAGGTGGAAATATTCAAGATTTTGTTGTTGGGTGCACCTCTCTTCGGAAACTTGATCTCGCATCAAGGAATGGAATGACATGGCACAGCACGGCGCGGCGGGGAGACAAGAACATCGCAACTGGATACTGGATTCCATTCCTGGTGACATTCTTGAAATGATTATCATTTCATTATCATGATGATGATGATCCTCATCAAGTCCAAGTCTCAGTTTCAGATCAGCAGCCCTCAGTAGTAGTAGTGGTGAAAAATCTCATGTAATGGAGGAGGGAGGGAATCTGAAGGAATACTCCGAGTCCGACAACATCGCCATAGCATCGCATCGCATCGCCACCACAACAATGAGGTATATCCTTAGCTCTATAGAGCCTCATCATCACCATCCAAGCTCTGCTCCATGCCTCCTCCTGGACTTGACATGGCAGGAGGACAAGAAGACAGGTTGTTCGCCAAAATCTCACCCTTCTCATTTCACAGGACTTAATTGCATTCCTGGAAACATTTTTGAAAGAAAAAGCACATCTTACCACTCACCACCACAGTCATCGCTGCTGCTAAATACTTACGTAGGTAGTCATAGTCACTTCCTTGGCTTTCTTGCTTCTCATTTCTGCGGTTTTTTTCTTCTCCAGTGGCTGGGATTTCATTGGATACCAACCCAAGAGTGAATTTTCACATTCCAGAAAAATCTCTCCAGAAAAGATCAAGGTGGTGTGGTAAGGTATGGAATGGAATGATTTGGTCTCCCTCTCCAGCTGGAGCTGAAATCTGAGAGGCGAATTCCTCTCAAAAATATTTATTTATTTTTTTCCCAAAATAACTTTTCCTAATTTCTCAGTGCATTAATTCAGTAGGAATCTTTACGACCACGATCATCCCATCACCAAGAAACTCTATCCCAAAAAGCCGCCCTCCTGCCTTTATGGCCTATCTTGATCATCAAGATCATGATTAATTTTTACGAACTCATTTTATAGCAATTGCAAAACCTTAAAATCCACTCGAGTACACATGCCCACACTGCGGCGGCATGCTCCTCGATATTCCATTCCCTTGCGTAATAATGCAATCCTATCCAATCCAAATCCTAATCTTGATTACCTATCCTCTAAGTACTATAGGGTAACCTGAGACGCGAGAATTTTTCCGCCTTTCTATTTTTTCGCAAGATTCGCAGAAACGTAATGTGATACATGAGCGTAAAATTTTTGCAAAGTAGTTTACAACCACGGATACCACCACTACTTATATTTTTTCCTCTTTTTTCCACTTAATCAACGAGACA
>JAHZNH010001135.1:0-12557 GCA_027744355.1 Tyrannoseira gladiata
GGGGTTCAAAATATATTTTCACTGTTCTTACTGCAAGCTCGGTGGTAACAACATGAGACTTCCGGGAAACTATCAACATGTGCGTAACATAAAGGACATTCATACAAGCCATTTGGCATGAGCCTGGGTTCCGTATAGCAGTCCACCACTATTATGTCCGACCCATCAGAACTAGAACCTATCGTTTCTAGCCCCTGATCCGAGTCACTAACTGTGAAGGATAAATTAAAAGATTCAATGTCAAATCTACATACGTAGTTAGATCGATAATAATCAAATCATTCATCATCATTTAAGAATAATAATGAATGAAAAGTTATCTTACACTGGCGCCTTTTACTCTGATGAAAGGAGTCTTTGGTCCTAGAAGTTGTTGGAAGCGGTATATTGGCATTGCTGGCACCTGCTAGAAGATTCGTTGAAGTTAATAGATTCCGAAGGGAGAAGCCACGTCCGGACTTTGACTTAATTGAACCGTCCTTCTTTTTCGTCATGTCGAGGCTTTCCGTGGGTTTTACGTAACTGATTTTTTTATGCACTAGTATTTGAAGGAAACCCTACAAATGTTTTACAAAATTAAGAAAATTACATTGATACCAGATACTAGAGACTACCGCCTCAGTTTCACATTTCGAATAAACTACTTAGCTCACCAGTTCGTGCATATGTATAATGTTGTGTTGTGTTATAAGATGGGGGCATTTTAATGATCCAAAGTTATAAAAACTACTATAGCAAAACTCCCAATAATACAGAATATTTTTGTAATCAGACCCTACAATGAAATAAGGAAGACTTGGGGCTTAACTTTCGTGTTTTTAACCCATTTCAGTTCAAACAGCAGCTGCAGTGACCTTACGTTGGCGGATCAGATAATATTAATATCTACACTGTAAAGGCCACATCAATGACGAGTTTCAATAAATAATAATGTCCCGCATTGCCAGTATTGCAATGCGTTACGTAATGCTTTAAAAAGCAAACTCATTCATAATCAGATTAATATTATCACTACGCACATTTACTTTCTGATACTCAACTCGTTCCGATATTATATTATCCTTTGGACAGTCATTCAAGGTTTAACAATAATAATGCATCCGCACCCCTATCTTATCTAAGACTGACTCAATTGGAATGTCAAACTCCAACAAATAAAAAGTCCAATAATAAGGTTTTTGGCATTTTAATGTTTGCATGCAGTGGGAAAATGGGTGAACGGGTTCGATTTCTCATAAAGCTTCAACTAAATAATATTGAAAATATACTCACAAACTAACTACTAGCTCAACGGAGACCAGCTTAACTTAACTTCAGTAATTATTAAAAACGGAACACACTTTCATAATAATTAAGACATCAGTATATGAATGCCATTACTTCTTTCAGAATGTTTATCAAGGAGATGAAACTCTAAAATCTCTTCTGCTTTTATTTTTGGAAACGATTAATTTTGAATGTAAATATTTAAACTTGGCCTTGGCTTATGAATCACCACATCGTCCCTATTAAAACATCTTCACTTACCACTGTATCTATACTTTTGTTTCAAAGTCTTGCTTCCCTGAACGATTGCTAACCGATGTTGAACTTTGCTAAGGAAGAGGTGAACCTGGTTTCTGTTATAAGATCTAATTCCCGACTTTCGATTCGAGATGACGACCATTTGCGTTTGCAAGCCTATTTAGGAAGGAGTCTAATTTTCACTTTCACACTTTTGTATATTGAAGTACTTATGTCTGCCTGTCATCAACAACAACAGTCAACCTTTTTATATGATGATGTGGCGACAAACGAATGGCGGATTGCTCTTATTCTATTATCCTAAAGTATACGGTTTGATCCGAAAATAATGAAAAACGACTCCTGTAAATTTAGTTTGATGGCTTCCTTCGCCAACGCATTGTACTTATTATTACAGGGAGTTTTATGGGGAGGTAATAAACCGAGAGGAACATACATAAAAATTGACGTGACTATTCTTCAAACTTCTCGATGTTTATGCCCCAGCATAACACATTAAATCTATGCTAATCTTGGCCTAGTTTTATTACATTAGCAATAAATACCCCCATAGCTTTAGCATATCATAATAATATTTCTTACCTCACGTGTATTCCGGGTTGGAAGGAATCATCAACAATAATTGGTGGCGACCATTAACACAGACTCAAAATTGAAGCAATATGTTTGTGATTGAAAACTCCTTTCTTGGACCTCGACCCTTCTCTAGTCTCACTAAATCAACTGCGCTGACGTAGAAATGAAGACGTTAGCACAACCGAATTTTCTCTCCACAATATGGAAGACTTCTAGAACGCGAACGTGAGAGTTGGTCATGAAAAACAAGAAAACGAAAGATGTTACGTTACACGCCACCTTACTCAGTTCATTGTAAAAGATGTTAAAGCATACTTGAAAGTTCATCATAGGGTAAAAGAAGTACTATAATTTATTATTTTGAATCAAATACAATACGTGCATCAATCTATCGTTTGAGGGAATCATATTTTAATGTCATTAGGTTTTTTATGAATCCTGCATTGTTTGATGAAATAATTGACATATCAAACTCTAATATCTGTCATTTATTTAACCCGAATTCTTCGATCAAATTATTTATTGTCTTCTTCTTTCGCGGTATATTTTTACCTCTTGAACTACTGTGAGGGCATGCGGGGTCACTACACTTAAATTCAGGGCAAAATCATTGAGGACGTATCCGCGATAAAATTTTTCCATAAAAAATCTTCAAAGGAATTCGAAAACTTTCAAGAACTACATAACTATTAATCTTGTGCCAAGAAAGTTCCACCTAAATACAACTGCTTGACAAACTAAGAAGTAACGAAGACTAATAATGACTATAATGACTCAATCTCTTAATTTGGAAATCAATTTGAAGGGTAGTAAAATAAGTTTATGCAGATTTTTTACAATAAAATGGTCCGCACTATGATTTTTAATATCTTAGTCCTTGATTCATTTCAATTGTCTTAGCATAGCATTTAAAGTTTGAATGCAAATGTGATGATGTCAGGCTTAAAAATAATTATATTTATTGTGTGATAGAAATCACATTATTAAAGCCACGTATCTCCAAACACGTACACAACAGCGACTTTTGAATTATAAAACTCAATTACGCTAGATATTTAATTTCAAGATCTTAATCATGAATCTTTTTAAACTGTAATAGTGGACTGGGCTATAGAAAATCCTTTTTTATTGCAGAATATCTCGCAATACTTATTTTACTTATCGTGTGTGGCCCCAAGGATAGAAACTGATCTTTTAAAAATACTTTTTTAGATAAGGGACATGCACAAGCACGATCTTTACTGTGAAGTAGACAGCATTAACCCAGTCAACAATTAAAACTACTATGTATTAGATTTGACTCACTTACGTACTACTTATTATTGTTGTCGAAATCCATTTTTCTAAACTGAAAGGAATTGTAGTTTTTCCATCACTCAAAACGGAAATCCTTGGTGTCGTAAGTAGGGAATTGATTCACTCTTTCACATCAGCAAAATGTTATTTTCATCACCACCACCTTCACATATTACAGTTTGAAGGAAGGGAAGAGGAATCCGAAATTCTTGGAAGCTATTTTCACTCTTTTCTCTCTCGCAAATGTGCACATATTTCACAAATTAGCAACTCGCAAATTTTTCCCAAAGAGACTACGTATGAATCTTTGGTAGTCCTCTTACTCTAGAAAAAAAAGTGGTGCTGTTCTAAATAATCTCACTCGTTCGTTCCTTTGCTCACTTCACTCTCAGATGTGCAATGCAATGCTTTCAGCCCAAGAGGTATTGATAGAGGAGGATCATTATCTTTTGCAATGCTCTTTTTCTTCAGCTCCTGGTTGGCCTGGCCTGCTGCTGTTATGATCGAAAGGTGGTGGTATGGTGTGACTTAAGCTGACTGCTTTATGGTATACTCCAAATGGTGATGCTGAATGTTCATTCGTGGTGGTGTAAAATCGTACACGTAACAAAATAATAACTTTACTGTGAAAAACAACAAAATATTACCACCGTTCTTATTTAATGCTGCCACCAACACCAACCTTATTATCAGTTGACCGATACAGTCTGATCTACTACTAGTAGTAGTACTAACTAACTACTCAGCTAACTATCCCTAAGTAACTAAAGACCATTCCTTCATTTATCAACCAACAAAAAAAGATTGGTTTGTGTGTAACGTAATGCAAAATTTTACACACTTCTCTGAAAGCATGTGTGTCCCTATATAGGATGGTTTTTTTTTCTTCTTATTACGTACGTTCATAATGCTCGTTTTGTTTGTGTAAGACTCACTCACAGCATTTAATATTTAGGAGAGAGCAGAAGTATGAGAGATCCTCGTCATCACGTCATATCATCATCATATCATACAATACTGCATCTGAGTCTCTGAGTGAGTGAAATGCAGTGCATTCAAAAATCCCAACTATGTACCATGCCCAATATAAAGGAATAATAATAATGCAACAATGGTGAACTTTCTGACGTGCTCGAAGGGAATCGTATAGTTTTTTTTCTCATGTTATGCACATTCACGAGAAGCAATAACAGACCCACACACGCACACAAACTCGAGAAAAAAAATTCTACAACCTAGTGACCATAACCATGCATGAACCAGTCCGACCTATGAGATACTACAAAAAAAATTAAACACTGTAATCATTTAGTACGTTAAGATTAAGGAGCTACTACTGATAAATATGTAGTCACTAGTCAGTCACTCTTTCGATTCCATTCGCCTTAAATTGAAAAGAAAAAAAACTTGAAGATGTGATATGATTTCTCTTGTTTGCTCGGAATCGTGGACGAGTTTTCAAGTTTTACACATGACACGTTGATGATTTGTCTGCGTAAGGATTACCTCACGGAATCGTGAACGAGTTTTCAAGTTTTACACATGACACGTTGATGATTTGTCTGCGTAAGGATTACCTCTGTTTTCTCTGAAGATGGATGCATAATACCGATACCACGTTAAAAGTACTAACTTACATGTTTTTTGTGAGTCAGTTTTCATGTGCGTCATTAGTTAGTTCCCTGTCTCATTCATGCAGTAAGGCAGTCAGTCAGTAAGTTGTCTTAACTAAATCATGTCTTCATTCAGAAAAGACGCAGGCGTATATACGAGTTAGTTAGTTGTGAAGTTATTTTTTTCATTAGCATTATTTTCCTTAAATATACCCGGATACCTACAACACAGGTCTCCCATGAGATAGATTACTTATGATAATCTTTGTCTCGAGATTATGTGCTTGAGCGTAAGTTGCATATGTCGCCCAGCTCTGTATCTTTCAACGCTTTAAAATGATTCTTCGTCATGCTCACTTAAGATAAGCACATATAAGATTTTTATGTGTATTGTGCTTGTCGTTTGATGCAGGGATTTGATAGCAACTTGCGCAGAGAATTGCATGGCTTATGGAAAAATGGGTTTGGATATATCGCAAAAGTAAATCGTCTTCAGATAATTACCATTGCTTTAGTTTTTATTGCTGCAGCTGGGAATAGTGGAATTGCCCTCATCTTTATACATTCTAAAGATAAGAAAAATTCATGGCTACACGAGTAAGGTATATAAAAAAATTCATGTCTTTATGATAATGACCAGCAGAATACCATCGTTTTATGGTACGACGGGNATTGCTGCAGCTGGGAATAGTGGAATTGCCCTCATCTTTATACATTCTAAAGATAAGAAAAATTCATGGCTACACGAGTAAGGTATATAAAAAAATTCATGTCTTTATGATAATGACCAGCAGAATACCATCGTTTTATGGTACGACGGGGAAAATCTTTGTTTCTTTGGTCTAGAACTTGTGCTGAAGCGACAAACGCGGCTAGGGTTTTGTAAATGCGACTGATTCAATACTCATCAACAACCTACCTAATTGCTGATTCATGATCATCATAAATTGGTGCTTTAGAAAATGTCGGACATTTATTGGCAACCACAGTACAAGCACAACAAACCGATATTTTCTTTGCAGTAATGGACGCCTTCAAATTAGTAGAATGATTGGGTAATCGTAATCGTAACTGGAGAAGAAAATGGCATAAAAACCATGACCGTGCGCATTGCATGAATTGGTAGATAGTAGTAGCGGTTGGGAAGATTTTCATACACGAACTCGCTGTAGGTCGGCAAGACACCGAACATGTGCATGATTTACTGTTTTCAAGTTTATGGTACAGAGTCAAAGAATCAGAATTGGTAGCGGTAGGGAAGATTTTCATACACGAACTCGCTGTAGGTCGGCAAGACACCGAACATGTGCATGATTTACTGTTTTCAAGTTTATGGTACAGAGTCAAAGAATCAGGAGTCTTATCAACCCTAACCCGTGTTTTGCAAAAAAGTCGCTTCGCTGGATACGGGTAGGATGGGAATGATCAGGCGAAACTCGCCTCTGAATAGTTGGAATTGGTGTTATTTTTTTAGTTCGAACCATCGAGCCATGCGAACATAAACCAGTTAGCGTGTGGTACCGGAGTAGATAATAATATTATTGATGAATGCAAACAATCCGAGCATAAGTAGATTCCACGAGGAAACTGACATAGAAAGAAGTTTTACTTATAGAATAAAACATACCTTTGATAAACGCTATTTTTACTACCCCTCACACTCGTAGGATTATATGAGAAAAGCTTGAGTTCGACAAAATAAAAATAAATACTTCATTAAAAATAATTGCCTAGCCATTGCGAACTCTGGATACTTAAAGTTTATGCTCCATGAAAAGCCTTATTCAATTCCAAACCGTATTAATCGCATAAGGAAAATGACAACCTTGAGATCAAGCACTCTTTCCAGCAGATTACAGGATTAGCACTGCATTGCATTTGTTATATAAGAGAAAATGCGAAAGTCGAAAAAGACTCAAATTATTTTCGAATGCTAATTAAATTTAAATTATGGATTTCGACATGGTCAACGGGTTTAAACCGTTCAAAACCCAATGCCAGAAACGGCCAGAGAATTCCGTGATCAAAAAAATCTTTCGATGAAGAGGATAAATACATTTATGAATGAAGGTTTGTCAGGAAAAGGTCAGGTCATACTGATACATATATAACATAAGTAATATTAATTTCTTCTATTCATTCTCAACAGTCGAAAGGTGCAATCTTAAAAGCTTTTAGATTACGATTTTTCAAAACAGATAACCATAAGGAAATGACTGGAGCAAATTCAATTAACCATATGCACAAATTATTCTTTATATAAATACTATCTATCTAGGTACTTTGATCATTTCGATTGATATGATAATGAGGTCCCACTATTGTTTTCCCAAGTAGGTGACCATTCAAGTGAGGCACAGAGCTACGCCTTGTAATTAGCAAGAGTGTGACCCCATGTTATCTATCTAGTCTAGTCTCAACTCATTAAACATGCTACAAGACTCATTAATACAGATTCTCGAACAGGTTCAAATGAATCAAGTTTATCAAAATAAAGTCGCTGCAGTATCTGTTTGTACTCAAACGAAAATAAAATTCGCAAACTCGATACATATATACAATACGAATGTTATTCTTGCATTAATTTTCTCCAAATCTGATATCAGCTTTAAGTTCTAAAATCGTACCATCCAAAAAGGTCTTTTGGACAATGGGAGTTTATTCCACATTGTTCGGAGATCTTGTCATCCATTTATGGGTTCTGTAATCAGAGAAAAAACGCTTTTTGTGAGCTAGCCCGATTCAATAATTACAATAATAATCCCTTGTGAACTAGCCTATTGTATGTGTAGTAGAAATGTGGACGAAGCTTCTTTGTTCCAAATTATGCATCCATAATCAGTCTTGGGTTTCCTTATGCAATGACTCCAATTTTGCCGTGAGCCAATTTTTTTGCAGCTCAATGCGGCAGCTTCCAATAACTTATTTACATACACACGCTTTGTTTTGCATTTGCTACTTTATATAAAAATGAAGCGAAAAAGGGTATTCATTGAAGTAGATTTTTAACACTGAGTTTATCACTGGCTATGCGTTCATTTTATTGGTACTAAATAATCATACAAATACTTACGAGTTTTGTCATCTAGGGGGAATCCACTTATGTCTGTACTTACAATGGGTTACAAAGAACTAGTTATGAAATCCACAAGCGTTTTTCCGACTCTTACATCTCGTGTGATGGAATTGTGACTTTTCGGTCAGGATGCAAGCTCTATGAAATTGGATGACATGACGCTTGGCGGCGCGGGGTGAAGGGGAAGCATTTCTATTGCTAGTTCGTTATGCATGAAACAAGATTAAGTTAAATTAACAAATTCATCATATAATGTTTATTTTAAAATTCGGATACACCCATTAGCTTAAAATATTTATTTTTGAAATTTTCAAGTCAAGTGAATACTATTATATCCAAATGAATTGTTGCGGCAGGATCACTTTCAATTTTTCAGAAATGAGCTGTCTACAGGAGCAAGATAATTGCATCTTTGCCTTTGAAATCGCTAAATTTTGCATCTTTGCCTTTGAAATCGCTTATTTGGTCATGTTTAGTGACCAAGTGCATTTACATGATACGGCAATGCAACAGATTTCTAATCAGAATGAGACAATGAAGCGTAGCAGTTCTTCCTACATTGCATCTTGAATCTTTTGTTACGGAATGGGCTGATAACAAGGAGCCGCCGGGTAGACACGAACGTGACAATGAAATGAGATTGCTTTGTTGTTTTTTACAACTGCCTTTTATGTTTCATTTATTCACCATGTTTCTGGTTTCGCCTTTTGAAGTAATCTATTTAGACAGTGCACTGGTTACGTATGCAATTACATACTCGCTGCATGACGATCATCATCATCCAATCTAACGCTAGTGATGACATTAGCTATGGTGTTATTGTCTTCAAACATGCATATTTAGGCAACTTTTAATCAGAAGGCAATCTGGCTCTGCTCACTTGAACAAAGACCGGTCAAACAAAATGCTCGCATTCAGTGAGTTTTTGACATTACGGCAATAGAGAGAACTTGAAAAATTAAGCTATTTGGCGGCTACACTAGTGACGGTTAGGTTGCTTCAGCAAATGATAATGATGATGATGGCGACACTCCTTGAGGGAAACTTCAGTCAAACAATCCTACTACCTACTCTTCTTTGATGTACAGACAGCACTTGAATGAAGTCCTAATAATACAATATTTGCGTATCTATGCCTGCTATAAGCTTATTTACTTACTTCTGACAATACGGGACATTGAAGTCAGCAATTTTTCAAATAGCAGAATAATGAATGCAAAATTTCTCTCTGAAAGTGTTGATTTTTAATTTATGCATCTGGATGAATGTGCATGATTATGAGCATGTGAACTCTTAATTGCACTTTTAAAGCGAAAGCGAAGTGCTTCAGACTATCAATCAATCTTCAATCGACTATCGTTTTTACCATTTTACTGGTTTTCAAACTGATATCCGATTCACTCATGTCAAAAACGCAAATTATTTTAGCCAATTGCAATTTTTTTCTATTGCACTCATTGTAAATGTACATCTTTAATCTCTTAATCATTTTCTGAAATACTATACATCAATATCGTTTGAAAGATGAACAGTACATCAAGCATATCCGAAATCCATTTATTCAAACTACTATTGCGTCATTTGCCAAAAATAAAGTGGGGAACCATATCGTTGGCCGGAGAAGTTGTCAACGAGAATGTACGTATGTTTTTGCTGATGTAACTCCCACGCACAAAGCATTCCTCAGTTGGTTTTAACCTATATAGAGTTTTACTGTTTAGATTAAGCATCATCTTTGACTTACTCAATGAAATTTATTTTTGTCCAACAATTTTCAAGTTTTGCTTCAAAGAAAACCTAACCACTGACGAGGAAGCTGCTTGTTATTGTTCCCATGATTCATGGGTTCATGATACATAGATAGACTCCGTCGCTCGATTCATGAACGAGAAAATTCATTGACGGGAAAAGGGAAGAGGTCCATCAGAGAAGTTGGTCATGCAGAGTTACTTTTCTCTACGCACAAAATGCCACGCATAAAATCGGTACAGGCTAAGCTAAGCTAAGCTATCTATGTGAGAAAGCATCATCCCATCATCTCTTGCTGACGTAAGTCCATCTAATGCGATGCGTAATCGCTTGATTTAAAGGGAAAGCAATAAAACTGAGGAAGTAAAGAGATGAATAGGTAACCCATTTTCCAGAAATTGATAATGCATGATAATATAATTATGAAACTGATTATGTAGCAAAGTAAGATTTGACTTGTTTCAAACTTGAACTTAAAAATAATTAAACCAGAAAGAAAGGTAATGACAATTTTCATATCCTGTCGATTTTATAGATCCGTGTAGACATTTACGCATTTTTTTGTCTGGTCAGATTGCAGACGAATCATTTATCGAAGGGATTTGATTATATAATAATCTGTTTGAGACATAATGGTTGGTTGACGCACGTATATATTTTGGCATCTTTCCAATCCGCATTTTTCAAAACAATGTGCATTCTCCGGCTCACGGAAAAAGGACTTAGCATTTTACTGTCGTCAGTAAGTTTTCCTCTGGAGAAGGTGAGCGAGCGAGGTTTATCAATGAGAGCGAAAGTAGGTTCATCGACTTCTAAATTTAGAATGTGAACTTACGGTTCTATTTTCTCCAACAAAGCCAAGATAAGTTCCATAGACTGATTTAGAGACACGACACACGCATCTGTCGTTATTTTTATCCCTCTTCATCCCGTTGACTCTCTCTCTCTTTCTCTCGCACTTTTTTTCTTGTTTTACGTCATCATCTGAAACCGTTTGACTTCTTCCACACCCGAAAATTCCATACATACGCATGTAGCGCACGCATATGACGCACGCACTCACGCACATAGGTCCACAATTAAAAGGCTTCTTCAATGAAATATGCATGTTCTGCTAGGTTTGCTCAGCTTCTGTGCGTATGCGTTTGTTCTCTCTTCCAGCATAGCGTCATCGGTCACCGTTCATGAAAGCTGTGAGCAAAGACCTAGTTTTTTTGTCAATGTAACCATGTTCGAAAGAGTTTGCACAGAGAGACTGGCAGAAGATCCTATAATACATTTCCCCAATAAGTAAGGAAGTACGTACGTTCATAGCAGCACAAACCCCTTCTTCCCTTTCTCTTTGTCTTCTCTTTTTCCCGAGATCCCACAAGGGAGAGCAATCATCTCGCCGAAGCCATTCAGCTGCTCGTGCACTACACACGAACCTTTCGCAGCTTTTTTCCTGAACGAACCAGAGCTCTCCTACTACTGTATACTGTACTGTGATCTCTGGATACGGAGCCGTGGCTAGTCAGCGAAACTATTTCTTCATTCACCACATTTTTCATTGCGATACGTTTGTTTCGTTCATACATTTCTTGGTGGGAGAAAGAAAGTGGGAGAGCGAGAGAGGGAAAGGGACCATGAGAAAGTATTTTCTCACAAGGATAAAGCGATTCATCCGTGTTCATAGTCTGAACCACAGATATTCATCGGAAAATTTTGAACACGGTCCGAAATGGCGCTCGGAGAAAGTCGTCAGGTGAATGAGAGCGAAAGGAGCAGAATAAGATAAACTGGGAACATACCTGACCATGAAACGAGAGCATGCAGGCTCGCTCTATTCATATTTTTTCAAGGCAAGATATATTATATTATACATATATGATGGTAGGTAATGTGTGCAGACTTATATGAATTAAGGCATTTTACTCAAAGCCGTTTTCAATTAAGCATTTTTTCCCTCAGCGATCTTTCGTTGAGAGGAAGGAATGATGATGATGATGATGATGATGTTGGTAGGTAGGTAGGAGCAGTCTTTTGAAGTTGAAATGAATTAAAATAAAATGAGTTAGGGGAGTTGCAAGGCAAGGGAAAGAAATCTCCGGATGTTATTCATTTTTAAGCGTGTTTTTATTTTAAGAAAAAATACGATTCATTTGTTCAAGTATTTAGGAGCAGCGGCAGACAGGTGTGTGGAGTAAGACACCAGGAAATGATGCTACTAGATACATTCAGTCTACTTGTTTTCGAATACTTGTGTTGTTTGTCTTTCCACTGCTGCTGAAAAGGCAAGATGGGAAGTATTTTTTTGAATTACTTCCACCGTTAACCAAATCATTGCGTCGTATACCCCTCAATCGCGTAATGAAAAGCAGTTCCTGCATCCTACATTCAGAAAACTGAATACATTGCAAGATGCTCGGCTCGCAGGCGAAATTCCAATGTCAACTTCTTACATCGCTCTTCCATGTACAGCAAAACCGATTGAGCTTTCCATGTGGGAAACGTACTCACGCTAATTCTTTTGCATCGTGTTTGACCTAAAGAATATACAGTCAAACGTCTCTGTCTTCCTTATGCAGAGGAAGAGGAATTTTATCATAACTTGTGTGTACCCTATGATATACTCATCGAAACCGAAAAATTGACTCTTATGGAACAACACTCTCACAGTGGCATCAAAAGATGCATGTATTTGTATTTATACATGAATATGAAAGGGGAAAAATGATAGGGGA
>JAHZNH010001138.1:0-10622 GCA_027744355.1 Tyrannoseira gladiata
GTTGCTGGAGCTATTTTCCTTGACTCGGGAATGTCTCTTGATGCTGTGTGGGATGTATATTACAGGATCATGAAACAAGAAATCGGTTAGTCCGTTCTGTTGTTAACAATATGTATAAGTGCTTCTAACTCTATATAATGGATTATTAATGACATTAAATGAAAAATGTTTATTTTCTTCCTATTCGACAGTCGCAAGGAACGAGACGTTAAAAATAGAAACTCTTGCCCCTAAAATAATAATAATAATCATTATTATCATGATGCACTTTGTTACTGCCCAATTTGTTGTTTCATGCAAAAGCTTGAGACTGATTCAACATAATTTGTCATTATGTTTTCATCGCTCATATAGAGCAATGCTCCTACACTTTAACAACTTTTGATGAAAAATAAAAGTTACTGATTCATTTAATGCATCCAAAATAATTGAACAACTAATTTCTGGCCCTGTTTTGCTTTTGCCATATTTTTATTCAAAGATTCAAAGATTACGGCAACATTGAAGACGAGTGATAAATTATCGCTCGTACCAATTAACCAAAACATTTATTATTGAGTATACATATTTACCAGACAGTATTTAATAGGCTTTGAAAAAGTAGCATTGAAATTGAAACTGCTGGAATCTTTATGCATCGCTTTTCTTCTTCAATTGAAAACGCATGAGCAAGAACGGTGTGGAGAACCCAGATCCCATGTACAGACCCATCTTGAAGGCAAGCAGCCAACGGTTAGTTATGTCGAAAGGAAGATTCTAAACCAAGATTGCGTGTAAAAACAATTGACCATAAATCATAATTAATCACTCCCAATATTCTTAACAAAACCCTCAATTTGCCTCAATACCCCAATTACTAATTAAAAACAAGTGATGCTTAAAATATACCTTCCCCGGAATTCCTCCTTCATCATGATGATCATCACCGCCTCGCCTTTTAGTGGTCGTATGGAAACTGCGCTGTCGCCCTCCACGAGTGGCCCACATCCCGATTCTTTGAAACACCTGCCATAAAAATAAGAGCAAATTATATACATTGTTAAACGGGAGTGTCGTATACACTGTATTTTGATGCTGTTTACGGAACAAATGATCAAGTTGAAAATTACTTACCTTCATTGTTATTCTCGAGTTAAAATATCTAAGTCAACGTTCAAACAAGTAATCAGGCCACGAAAAATAGAGACGTTGAACCTAAATCACAAACTAATGTAGTTAAATATTATAATTTATTTACAAGATCCAAACTATTCGTACCTCTGTCGACCTAACAGGAACTGTTTTTTAAAGACTTACTTCTCTTGAGACCAAATATCTCGTTCAGTTATATTCGGAATTTTGAAGCAAGTCAAGTTGTCGGCGTCTATTGTTTTGGAGCTGAGTAGTGTTTGTATTTCGCTCACTCACCGTCAACAACGTAAACGCATCTAGGAATCTTGGTTGATAGATTTATTATAAGCTAGCGACTAGCGTGGAAGTTAGACAACGCCGACATCGGATTTTATGTAGCAACGTTGATGGAGTTGAATAATAAATGGCGGAATGGTCAGACTACGATGTTATTGTCATAGCTATCATCGTTTGATCGTTATTGTATTTCATTTAAGTTTCCATTGCCGGGAATGACGATATCGAATCGATTTCCAGTACCAGTTGTTTCATAATACCCCATTGGACATTACATAAACCTAAAAAATCATATAGGTGCAATTACAATCACCGAAATGAAAATCATGATTTATAAAAAAATCATATTTGTATTTATTTAGTACTCATCGCTAAAATTTAGATGAAACAGTAGAGTCGTAATGTCAGATATAAATGTAGAGAGTACTTCTGGCGGGAATGGGGTTCCAATATCACAACGTCCTTCTTCGTCCCTTCAAGACGACGCGACAAATATCCCTGCGACTTATCTTCAGCAACCTCCACAATTACCTCCCTCAACGACTAGTAACAGCGAAGTTTTGGGCGAAAATAATAACAATAGCACTGCCAATACGTCTCCACATGCACCGAGGGATAATGAGAATGTAGTTGAGGCACCATGCACTTCCGAAAGTTGTCCCGTGGAAAATCAGGATAATACGGGACAGAGTCAGCCTCCATCATCAAGCAGTGGAGCTAATCCGGGAAGAAATCAGAGACGAAGGTGTTTCGAGTTCCAGAAAAATTATCCGATTACGAGGTCGTCTAGAAAATGGAAACGGCAAGAAGTGCAAGGTTTATGCTGCTTATCCATCGAAGTGGTAAGGAACGAAATCAATCAGTGTTTAAATAAATAGTCCTACTCGGATAGTTTGTAAAATATTTAGATACCACTTGAATGAATAGCCATTCATCTATGAGATATGTGATTCCTTTAGATATGTCTAACAGCATTAGCAATTCTAAGTCTGCATGGAATGGGATACTTTGGAGACTTGGGAGAGCATGGGCACGTGCCCAACACATTCAGTTGGAAAATTTTACGTGAATTTTTTACATACGAAGAAGTCGGCTCAAACTCTAAGATTTGTGCGCATCGAGACCCCATTAGAAAAGGACGCTCATCCGCGAGGTTTTACAAAGATGACGATGATTTGGAGTACAGTAGCATGATCGTCGGCTACGGAGGGAACCCTGATCCAGTTGATGAAAGTGACAGGGAGTTGCTGGAACTCCTCTCTCCGCAACAAGATAGACAGGGAGCGAGCGCTAAGGAATGTGACTTCAGGAAAATTAGGAAATCCACCGAGTGGCTCTTGAAGATGATCTCACGCGAACTTTATGGCAGTTACTAATACGATCACTTCTGCAGTGTTCTTTGCTTCCATTTCTGTCCGGAGGAGGAGGGGTCTGCAAGTTATGGTAAGCATTGGAATTATAGCCCTTGCCCTTTGGCTGCAATTTAACAACTTCCTCATCTAAAATTACCATAAAACTAGTGAGTGAGTTTTTGATTCTTAGCTCCTGATCCCATCGTTTCTCTGTTTCTTCATGAGCATCTTCCAACAAATCCCGACAAGCTTTCATTATAACTACGTGAACTTATTAATCCATAGTGAGTGAGTTTTTGATTCTTAGCTCCTGATCCCATCGTTTCTCTGTTTCTTCATGAGCATCTTCCAACAAATCCCGACAAGCTTTCATTATAACTACGTGAACTTACTAATCCGCGATGAAATGCGTGCTGCTATCGGTGAGATCGAGATCAAAACTTTTTCCGGCCCAAGTGTTGTCTATAATAAGCAATGATTCTACTTAATCATCTACTTTCTGATAACTTAGCTCAGAGTACCCCTCCTTACTATGTTGCTCCCGTTCTGGAGGAAACTCAAACTTATGTACTCAAACTAATTATCCCTGCTGATAATAAATTTCATAGTTTTTCATTCACAGTTCACATCCATTCATATTGTTTAATATTGCAGTTACAGTGCTGTGGAATTGAGACTCCCTCTACGTGGGACCGAATACGAGAAAATACGGTTGAAAACTTTTATCCAGGGTCATGCTGCAATACTTCCGTAAGTCAGCTTTGAGGTCTGCCTCCTACTACAGTTTAGAAGAATGGTTGGAAAAGTTTTGACTCATATTTCAAATGCAATTTTTTTTTTCTCAGGCATTTGATTGCGGGGGTAAGTCAATGGTGCGTAGGGATCAGACTTGGTCGGTCGGATGCTATCACGTAGTTTATGATCGCGTCCATTCTTATGAACGATGGGCTTTACTTATCCTGGGATTCAAAATTATAGCTGAAGTAAGTAAATCGTTTTTTGTTGAATTAGCTTTGATGTTAACACTTTATTTTCTCTTTTGTTAACCTAGGTAGGGATTTTTTGCTCTTTGTCTGACCTAACACGTTATGACTATCCAGCCCCAGAAGCGACTGAGAATTCCAGATGCGAATTTCGCGACTACCTGGTAAAGTGCAAAGGAATAGCTCGGATAAAAGGAGTTACCAAGGATGGCAGAATTGTTATAACGTCCAGAACCTTCCTCACTTGGAGGGCTTTCCCCTCAAGGACGGACATGGTCAACGGAGTATTGATGTATCTCAAGAATGATCTGAATCAAATCAAAGGTTCAATTGAGATCTTGAAGCGACATAATTTGGCTACCTTCAGCAATGAAGACATACAAGTAGATTTGACTCGAAAAAACAAAGGCATTTTTGTATTTACCTTGTTGTAACGCTGAAAACATTATCTGAATAAAAATGACAATGATATGCAGTTAAATACCCTGCTCAAATGGTTGTGCTTGTTTTTTCATACTTCGTCACTTGTCCATCTACCTAAATAGTTCAATTAAATTTATGTGCTGAGAAGAGATATTTGTTTTACGTCAACTCCGTTAAGGTTCCACTATTTTCAGAAGTTCTTCCTACACCGGGGTAAGCTGAGACGACAAATTGATACACGTGCCACCAAACATTTGCTGAATTAATGAAGCCCAGCCTAGCCACCTAAAATGTAATTAAAATCCACCACTAGTTCGAGTGTTATAGGCTAGACTTACAGATTTCTCTACTCGCATCCGGCACAAAAATAAGTACGATCAGTAATGAATTCATCGATACTTACTCATGCGCATAATTTAGCACGATATTTGATGGATGACACTGACAATTAGAAATAAATACAAGACGTGCACCTACACAATGGCTTTGTTAATTTTGTATGCGTATGATAATCCATATATTCCCGTGATTGATTGATGTTTTCATGTCTGCAGTTGAAGACCCGAGAACTGATTCGAATTAAGATTTTTTTTATTTCCGCAAACATGGAGTATGGTGCCGTGTTTTTTCTGATTATTCACTTGATTATCAACACGGGAAGTGTAGTGTTTGTTTACAAATTAAGTAGGTTTCATAATAAATAGTCAAAGCGCTCATCGACATTTTCGGCACAGTTTCTCATCCTATTTTGGAGTCAAGTCAAGAGTTTGACAGTAAAGTGTTGTGGTAAAAAGGATTAGTGAAAATTCGAATAAAAAGATTATTTTATTGGTCCGTATTAAAAATGATGGCCCTAAAATTGCTCGGAAGTGTTGCATTTTTTATCCTGTTTATGGGGCAATCCGAGGCAGGATCGATAAAAAATTACAACATTGATCAAAATTGCCGTAAGATAATTATACTATTGTACTTATTATCAGAGCCAAATCATACATACTTTGACGAGACTAGACATAGTTTTGACCATGTGCCATCAAAATTTTTGAACAGCATTCGATGTAATTATTTACGATATTCGAGTGTTGGATTGTAATGAGCTTCCGTGTAGAATTCAGAGAGAAAAATGGTACACGGTCGAGGGAGACATGGGAGTTTGTAAGTTGTGACAACAATTACCCAAAACCATTGTTATCTCCACCCGCGCAAGCAGCATGAAACTCATCTTGACATTGATTTTCTTGTAAATTCTAACCTGCAGTAAGGAACGTCACCAATCCAGTCCTGAAGTGCAGTTCGGTTTATCTTGGTAAACACATTGACTTACCAGGGCATGGTGGGTGCGATAATTTGACTAATGGAACTTGTCCCATGATTGTGGGTCAAAGATACACTACACTCAACTACCTGGAAAATTCCTTATTACGTGCCACCGGTAATTCTTTTGTTTAGATTTTAATTATTATGACTTAATTAAGATTTTATTAATATTTAAAACCTTTTTCGGATTTCAGATGAAATATACAGTTTATTGCAGTTTGGTTGATGACAATGACCAAAACATGATGTGTGGGTGGGGATCGAGTCATGTTGTATGAGTCAGTTGAGGAACCATGATTTAATTTATTAATAATAATTATTATAGAGCATATTGAATAAAACCAACTTTTACTACAACTAACTCAAAAAGATTTTTTAACAATGTATTTAAATCTCAAGAAAGCTTTCATTGATTTATTTGATGCAAATTATCTAAAATTGGAGCGCTAAAATAATTTTCCCCACTCATTTTTCTACTCCCAGCCGGAACTGTAAAATTACCAGAATGTACGTCGTGACATTTGTTGCTGCTGCAGCAATAAACCCCAAGTCAATAGTTGTTATGTTGCACGCAGAGAGTGAGACACGATGTCGTGCCTGATGCTGAAGTAGGGAGAGCTATTATACACAAAATAGCAATTAAGTACCATAATAAAGAAAATTCCTTGAATGCACTCATCAAACACTATTTACTTAATTTACCTGGTACTTTGTTTCGCTATCAAGCTGTGAGAGTGCACACCTTCCAATGACCTGGGATGGTGTCTCCGACTGCGATCAAACAATTTCATGAGTCATTAATTGCCTATGCCTATATAAATATAAGTCATCATGAATTAAGGAAATAATACAGCAGCAGTTTTTCGCACTAATTGTTGACATACAGCGTTTGTAACCAACTGTCCCGGAAGTAAAATCAAGGTCAAGCAGAAGCATCCAAACCAGCCATGGAACGCCCAAATTACCAGGAATTTGGCAATGCGTGTTGTTTCCTCTTTTTCGATTGCTCCCGAATAAAGTGCCAGCGAGTAGAGTGCGCATGTGATGGAAACAACGGAGGAAATCGATACGGCAAGCACGGAAAGTCCAAAACAATGACTGATTAGCCGACAGCAACGACTCAGATCCTCATAGGCGATTCTTAAATTTTCGATGAGGTACTGTCGCGACATCCCAGTAGACTTAATGTTGAACTCATCCCTCAAAATTTCCTCCAGCTGGTCTTCTATTTCCTCGAAAAATATGTAGATGATTATGCACAGCGTTCCGAACAAAAGCGCTGCTCCATGCTGGACGAAGTCTATCATCCCGTAGAAAAGTTTCTGGAGTAATAAAAAGAAGCTCCCAAACGGGCAAGGAGGCTTCCCTACCACTGGACTATCATGGCGAGATCCGTCAAAGCATCCTCTGAAGACGAGTTTGAAAAATGAAATTGTGTGACCGACCGAAAGAACTAGGGACACTGCCACAGCGCAGAAAGTGAAAATGCGAAGGTAGCGCAAGCGCTTGCCCAACTTGCTTTTTCTTTTGCTAGGGCTAGGACGAACGGCCGTGTCTTTTTGGATTGGATCTTCTTGCGCGTGTTCCCTTTCATTTTTAAACTTCCAGATACTGGGATGGAAGGTCCGTCCATTTCGTAGATTTTGGAGGAATGCAGCTGCAACCGTGTATTCTTCAGTTGATGCATCCAAAGACTTTTTCTGCAATTCCTCGTAACAATGATCTTCATTTATTTCTTGTGTGAGATTCGTAAGAACGCCAAGTAGGAGTTTCCAAATCTCACACATTTCTCCCCGATGCAGTAGAGAATTCAACAAAATTATATCACATTGAATGTAAAGGCATGCAGTTTGAGTACCAAACGTGTACAAATCTGTCCCGTCAAAGTATACTTTCAAAACTTCATGAATTTGAAAGGTCATCCAGACGGTGACACCCAAGAAGGAAAGCAACAGAAGGATATTTAGTAAAAACGGCACGGACTTCCAACTCGACGACACAAAGCAACAGAAGGAGGGCTTGCCAGTGGTTGCTGGAATTCCACCACACCCAGCCTCCGTTTGATTCTTGCCTCCGTCTCTGTCTGCATTTTGAAATTTGATCAACTTTGACGATACCGTTTTTGTGACGTAGTTTTTACGAATGGAAGCATTAAGTGATATAGGACACACTCCAAAAAGTTGGCAGTATCTGAGCACGGGAGTCACTGCTTCGCAAACGCAATATCCTGGATTGGCTTTGCAATCACTACATGGACTTTGGAGTAACTTTTTAAATGGCTGCAGAATACTTTCCTTCGGTGAATTTTTCTCCATCCTGTTATTCAACGAAAGCGAAGCTTTACTTTTTTTGGGGCAAAGTGAGAGAAGGCAAGGAAAGTCACTTCACGATGTCGCACAATCATAACTGACTCCGAAAGGCTGTAGGAACTGTGATATATCCAAGATTATAGAATATTTTAGTCGAAGTTTTCCCCTGCATTTATAGTCTATTGATTCTAGTATCCTTTTCCTGGAATGTCGTTTTCACCAACCTCCCAGCGAATGAGCCGTTATGAGCTGAAGCCGTACACGACTATGTGCGGCGATTTATGATCCACCCACCGAAGTTTTTTCAGCTTAGGTGAAGATTTTATGATTGTAATGTGTTGTTTGTCTTAGGTTCAGCCCATATATATATTGGCCGTTAGTCTGGGGCGCGTCTTTGCTAATAACTTTGTGGATTGGATGAGTTCCTTGGATAAAAATGACCACACCATATGCCCTCAACGCAGCACTTACATATTTGTCCACGAGTGTCAACAAAAGATCATTGATGAAATTAAAAAAAACTGCGTATCGCCCAATGTAACGCTATTGACTGAGTGTATAAACATTTTTTTATAGTATCCATCATATTATAGGACTTTTGCAGTTATAAAGCGATAATTGCGCCCTACATAGGAATATGTATGAATATTTTACTACACAAGTTTAGGATAATTAAAAAAACTCATAATACAGATTGTTCCTTTGCGAGTAGACTTTATTCATAACAATATGTTGAACGAGGCACAGACAGCGTAACAGTAGAAAGAATATTTTTGATTATAAATATTGTAATAGAAGAAATAGCATTATAGATACTAATAGATAAGTTATTAGATTTAGTGAAAAGACATATGAAGTAGCACCAGAATCGAGCAATAAAACAAGAGAAATATTATTTTCCGAGATATTTCCAAGATAAAACAGTAGAACAGAACCGTTGTTTTTCTAATCTCCACAATGTCGAATGCAAATTGGATGGAAATGGTAATTACCAATTAGGTATGTCAAGAAGTGTAAGGCGTAGGCAGAAATGTTTTGGACACGACTCCTGTTCATTTTGGGACTTTCTTAACAATTTCCCCCAATTGAACGATATTTCGAGCTTGAAGNATCTCCACAATGTCGAATGCAAACTGGATGGAAATGGTAATTACCAATTAGGTATGTCAAGAAGTGTAAGGCGTAGGCAGAAATGTTTTGGACACGACTCCTGTTCATTTTGGGACTTTCTTAACAATTTCCCCCAATTGAACGATATTTCGAGCTTGAAGAACGAGCGGCATGTCAATCATTTGTCCTTGAAAGGTAAAGGCACCCTTCAAATTAAAAAACAATAATAATTAAATCTGCACCTACTGAAGTTACAATCATTCACCATGTAATAATATTTGTTCCAAACCTTTCCTGATCGCTGATGTTTCTCAAACCCGTCAATTAATTCACGTGCCCATGCTATTTTTTCGGCTTTTGGGGAGAATTCCTCCTGACAAATTTCGATTTGATTAGGGTGAATGACTTGTTTCCCAGTGAAGCCCATTTGAGCACCTTCCGCCGCTTGTTTCCGCAATCCTTCGGCATCTGTAACGTGAGAAAAGTAAATAAATAACCAAAGTCATAAATAAATATTCTCAATTCTGCTTAATAATTCTCAATTGATCAACGGCAATTATTATTGTCAATAGAATTAGAATAAAAGAAAAATTTTCACCTTTGTAGTCAATATGCACGATATCAATTGCCTGTAGCTTAAATGCTTTCGCCACCATTACAATATACTGCCTGGCATATAAAAGTTCCTTAGCATCCTTTGTCCTGGAAGCTCCTGCAGAAAGAAGAAAATGTGTTTATTTAACTAATGATATTATTAATATTATTTGAACGGCGAAACGTTCAAAACAAAAAAAAGGTCGATATACTTTACGTCATATCGATTCCAAGAATTAAGATATAAAATTACCTACCGATGTCAGCACAATAGTCGTCCGATCCGAAAACAATTGCATCTGGGACAAAATGAGAGCTAGTTGCGAGTTCCCAAGCAGTTTGGCAAATATGTGGGAGGGAGAGTAATGACATGGCCGATTCGACAAATATAATTAGGTTAATTTTTTGATGAATGTTTCTCTCCTTCCCCAATAAGCCCGTCGCCGTTTCTGCAAACTATAAACAGCATAAATACATCAACATAGGTAACTACGAAATATTTCATCATCATTTGCTTATCATTATCGATTGCATACCCATTTCAAATGGTCAACACCATCAACTTTAGGAACATGGATTGAACTTGGCAAATAACGCGCGGGCAGAATAGTTTCCAGATCCGCTTGACACAACCCACTTTGTACAGAATTCACGCGAACGGTCAATTCAGAACGGACGGAGGAGCTCTGACTATTATTGTCTAAATATTTTCGCACATTTGCTCTAGCCTCTTCCTAACATTTGCATCAAATGTAAACAATTATTATGAGTATAAACATAAGGCCATTAATCATTCTTCATTGCATGAATTTATTCGAACTTGCCTTTTTATTGACGGCAACACCATCCTCACAATCAAGAACTATACAGTCTACACCTAAGGTCGGAATTTTGGCAATCTTCCTGAGATCACTGGCTGGAACATACATGACAGCCCGTCGTGGAACATATTTCTAAAAAAAATGGAAAATACAAAAATCATTTATAAAATTGCAAACAAATCAAATGTTTTCAAAAATGGCCTTCATTTGATGTACCCGTTTGTACTCATGGGACGTGTCAATGGAGTAATAAGAACATCCAATAAAACTATTTCCTCCAGGTTTTAAAATATTTGGACTTTTCCA
>JAHZNH010001139.1:0-10725 GCA_027744355.1 Tyrannoseira gladiata
ACTTTGCATTATTCTCCGGAAACTGGCCAATACTTTGTGTATGTATTCGGGGGGCGCTCCGGAACATTTGCGTTGAAGGACTTTTGGGAGATGAATTTGCAAACAGGAGCTTGGCGCGAGATAAAACAAACTTCCGGACTTCAATGGCCTCCTCGTCTTCAGGAACACACATTAGTGAGCTCGAGTAACCGTCTATATGTGTTTGGAGGAGAGTGCCACCATAATTCTGATACCAACTCGCATTTGTGGGTATGGCAACGAGAGGATAAGGGATGGGAGAAGATCAGTTTTAAACAGGAGAGTGGACGTGGACAACTAATCGCTCCAGTGATGAGGCGAGGACATACGGCCGTTGTTTGTGAGGTTGATGAGCGTGAATGCATAGTCATTTATGGGGGCTATAGAGATCTCAAAGGAAGTTTGGGGGACTGTTGGGGTTACTTCCCCGGTAAGCTATTATATCACAACTTACTAATTATGTAATCAGGGATGTTACATAGCATTACTGTTAATAATCGATTCAAATCTTATTACCTTCAAAGCTACCAATATGTGGACGTTATTGTCTTCCCCTCCAACGACGCCAAAACAGTCGTTCTGGACAAATATACTCTCCTATTGGACGACATCTTCTCCATCCTACACCAATCTTATCCAGCAAAATGGTGGGTATTACAAGTGCACTCCTTCTGAACCGTCCGGTCCCTGTCCTTCAGCAAGACATAATCACTCCGCCGTTGTCTATAATTCACGGATGTATGTGTATGGGGGGATGTGCGATCTCGTAGAGTTGTCAGATTTTTGGTATTTCGACATAGAAGGCAGAAGATGGTCACAAATTAAATATCTCTCCGGTCCTGGAGTTCTCAAGGGGCATGCGGCTGTAGTTGTTGGGGGCTATATGTATTTCTTTGGAGGGGAAACGAAAGGAGGGACACGTGTGGATGACGTATGGAAGTTTGACTTTCAAGCTGAGGTAATATTAATATTACTATATATTTTAATAGGGGACCTTGATACTTTTTAAGAAGGTTTAATGACATGACAATTCATGGTTGTTTCTTTGTGTGACTTTGACAGACATTCGAACGCCTCCAATTTCCTGGCTGTCATCCATGTCCTCGCGTCTTTGCTTCCGCAACTAAACTTCCAATTCGCCGTAAGCAAACACAGTCATTAACACCGACTTCCGCCTCTGCTCCTCCTCCACCACCCACCCGTCCATCTAGCTTCCGCAAATCTACTAGCGTTGTTCGTTTCGCAGACACTCAACACCTAGTCACATATTCAGACTATTCTTCACCCCACACTCCATCCTGTTCTGATTACTCTTCCATGGAAACAATAAATTATGTCGAGAACCCAAACTACAAGCATGAAAGTTTTGAAATGAAAAACTTGGGAGAGCAGCAACAACAGCAGCAGCGGTTCAATGTTCAGCATCCAGAGTATATTTTGGTGATTGGAGGCTTGGAGACACATAGTTCCGTTGTGTTCAGTAAACGAGATTTGGTCGTGTGGAGACTCCGAGTTGACTGCCGTTGCAATGGCGACGAAAAACAGAGAAACGTGGAAAGTGGTAGTGGCGAGAGGGAGGAAGAGAGAGTTATCTCAAGGGAAAGATCTTTTGAGGTGGAATTTTAGACTAGTCATATTTTCTAAACAACGAAGTGATTCTCTTAAAGTCAAAAAAGTATTCATTTCTTGACATTGTGAAAATGAGATTTTTGTGCTTGATTTTACCATTAATATTATAATACTGACATTTTATGCCACTGATTAAATAAATATGATTACCCGTAATGACCTTGCCTGATATATAATCTTAACGTGTTACCGTCATAAAATAAATTTACCCTAACGCCTTATGTTTCAAGTTATTCCAGAGACTGGTTTAAATAATTATTTACTGAGTTATATTCCAATTTTTTGTGCAATGAGTTTTGAGGACATGACAAAAGCTGTTATTACTCTCATGATAGTGACAAATCTATGTTCATGTATTATTGACCTCCTAGCTGTCATTGGCCCTTCATTTTTTCCAAAAACAATGATGTTACTCTATTCAATGAAAACCAGTTTGATGTATTATGATGCAAAGAGTACAATTAAAATATTTTATGTGATCTTGGCTCGTTGTAAACAGAGACAGCTAAAAGGAGACATGAAAAATCCAACTCAAATACTTAATTGTTGTGCTAATTTTTTGTACTAATAATAAAGCATCAAAAATGGACACGTTATTTTTCATTTTGCAATTTTATAGCATTTATTTCTCAATCCTAAAAATTCATCCACTTTTATTTAAGTAGCGAAGGCTACTTTATTTATTGACTTCTTGACCATCAAATTTGCACATGTTTATTTCCCGATCTACTGTACACACCAGCGTGCGTACACACGAATTTAAATGGAAGACTTATATTTCTTTTACTGCAGCAAATACCTGTGTTTGTGTTCGCTAATATCTTCGTTTAAATATATATTCATATAAATACACGACAACCTCGCCACTGGACGCTTCGCATTTTTAAAGTGACGAGCACAATTAAGGTACAAATTAGAACAAATAAATGTTCAAACAAAAACAAGGACTAATATAATAATAATATAGATATTTTTCATTCCACTAATTCTCTAACAACGTATTTTTCATTTCATTCATATAGCACCATTTTTTGTGTAGTTCTCTGGAAAAACGAAATCTGCTAACACGCGCTCCATATCTTTTTTAATCAAAGAAAAAAAATAATAATGTAATGTGTGCGGTGGCGGAATGGAAAGAAAAAATCGATTTTTAAGCATTTTCATCAACGTAAAAGCCTTTAGAATTACGTACGTAATTTGATTGTATTAGCGTATTGTTCCTGGGAAGTCTATTTATACTACCAGTATCGATTTAGATAATAGTACTTAGGATTTCTTGTAATGAGATTTTGTGGGGTATTCCTGGAGGGTCTTCTTTTATTATAATTTTTTATTCGTTCAGCTTTAATGCCAGGGCCAAGCAATTCTGTGATGTAGAGGCAGTGACTAAATACAAAAATTAAATTTAGATTGATGTTGTTGATCATAATTGCACATTGCCGCCATACTACATCACAACCACATTTTCCTGCCGTTGCACTATCTATTTACTAGTCATTGATATATATGTGGTGGCAAGATATTTTACCTGTTACTAACAACTTTCTTTCATTTCTGCATTTTTGTTGAACACAAAGTTGGCCCAGCAACCCTTAAGCAGGAAACTAAAAGCGTCCCGGATACATTTTCAAATAAAAAATAAAATTTCGGTTTGAGAGAGCTCGGATAGAATATTATTGAGAATAACGAATCCCTCAGGAACACCCCATCCTTTGCGTATATATCCACTTGGTTCAGTTTTTATACAAGGATATTAAAATTTTTGTATAGAGTTTTCTATAAAACAGCGCAGCGATAAAATGAATTTTTGTTTTTACTAACGAAAAGTCCAATTCGTGTATGTATAGAAAATACAATATTTTTGTTTTCCTTTTAAACCGCTGGTTTGTATTCCATTTTGAGATCAGTGTACATTTGAAAACTACAATCGCATTTTCCTACCATTTTCTCGAGCGCTATGCAAGTAATGCATATCATTTTTTGATTTTATATACGTACATTTAAATTATTATTTATCACTAGCACTAGCACGGTCGATCAGATCGTTCCCGCTACTGAGCACGTAGTTTCCAAACGCCCAGCATTCCAAAGTTTTTATAATAAAGTCCTGAGGCTCTGTTAGCGGTGCGTTGCCATACGTCTGACAAGTTTCCGTTCGACCACAATTTAGATCTCCATCCACGTACAGCCCAAACTTGCCACTGTAATATTAAGATAAAAATTACATACGTTAGATTTACTTCCGTAATCTTGCAATAATCTGTCATTATTTTCTCATACATTATTCATATTTTCTTCTTATAAACTAAGCTTACTCTCCAGCACCAATCCAAATCCCATCGTGGTTTCCCTTCACGAAAAAGAGATTCTCCCCGGTCCATTTGTAGATATTGAATTCCGGCCGCAGGGTGAAAAGGAATGACTGACCTGTTCCGTAGAAACTATCGCTGGTATGGAGAGAGCAACTGACTAGAGCTCCGAATACTCTGGAGTTGGTATCTTGAATCAGAAGCATGACTGGCGAGTCCTCCTGCATTAAACTGTTGCGACGATACAGTGAGTTTAGAGAGAATCCGTCACGAGATGATGTGAAAATCAAAGTCCAGGGATAGCTGTGACATGATAAAAGAAGTAAACGTCATCATATTTTTTGCATTACATTGGTACATTTTTAAAAATAAGCATGTTTCATGATGCTTGTCTGGTTACCCTTCTGCTCTGGCTGTCAAATGCCTGGTAATATTGCGTACATCTTCCTCTTCCAATATCTCAGATTTGCCTCCTATCAGCTCAGGTAGGTTGAGAGCCATCATCTCCTCCCCTCCCATGGCAAGTAGGTTCCTGAGTTCCTCGCTCGTGACCACCTAAATTTCAAAGGGGATAATACATTCGACCTGAGCTACGCACGAGGCAAGGGGTAACTAGCCGGGGGATACGTATACACACGAAGCAATTTATATTCGTCTATGCAATCATTACATTAAAATACAATGAACTACACATAAAATATGAGAGCGCGGGAGAGAGAAAGCCAAAAAATTACAAAAACTACTTAGGATGTCCAAAATAATAATAGAGAGAGATATATATTCTTTTACTTTTATATATGTTGTATGCATGGGTTCGTGTTCTGATTGATTACTGTTGTTATAAAATAATATTATATTATTATTTTTTTAAATTAGTTTTAGTAGTACATATGTGACGTTGTGGAGCAACCCTACAGATATAGTTTAACGGATATTTATATATAGATATATGTTGTGCGACAGAGGAAGCACTACTACTTCTATACGTACGTATGTAAGATTTAATTACTACATTGTTTTGGTGATGGTCTAAGAACAAACCTGTTCAAAACTCCCAAACTCATCATCATCATCATCAGTGTCATCGAATACGGAATGATTCGGTGAAATGTTCGAGAAACTCTCGAAAAAGAAACTGTTCATCGGGTTAGTAATACTGAAATGGTGCGAGTTGAAAAGGCTCGATGAGGTCGACTGGTGAGCATGATGGTGATGGGATGAGGACGCGGAGTGCTGCTGACCCACAAGCGCGTCGCTCACCGACGACTGAGATGAGTGGCTTGAAGATTTCATTATTGAACTGCCACGAGTCGTTATGAATGACGAGAGCTTTGCGTATGGTTGCTTCAGCATCTGAATCGTTTTAGCATTCCAATCGCGTTAGAAGATAAACCTCTCACACGGCTAACTATTTATAGTAATATCTACTAGATATTATTGCATATACGCTAATTATGCTAGGAAAAGTGAAACCTAACCAAACAAAATGATAATGATGATACGATGAATACAGCTTTATGAATTTATACAACCATATTTTTTCCTTCGTGTGCGATATGATTTCATGTATATCCGTAAAGTAATAAAATATTAAATTGTGATTTTACAATCTAAATTCTAATAATTATTGGTTCTATTAAATTCATGAATATGAATTAATAATACTTTTTTTTACATTAATTCCATGTAGTTAAATAGATCAATCATTTCGTTCGGTATATGCAAAAGGTAAAAAGTAATTTTAATGACCTTGCATTATCATGTGCCCATGAAACGAAGGAATGGAATTTATCCATTTACTTTCAAAAAAATCTTTTGAGATATCGTACAAAAAATGCACATTTCTACCCTAAACAATGAAATTCAGTCAGAGCAGAGCTTATGCATTTCTCCAAGAATGCCGCCATAGTTTCTGACACTAGAGACTTTCATTAGAATTATTGGAATGTCCATGCAAAATTATGCCCTATCTTGCAAATTCATACCACCAAATTCTAATGGTACTGGCCTGACCCATTTATGCATATTATTGTTAATAATNTCTGACACTAGAGACTTTCATTAGAATTATTGGAATGTCCATGCAAAATTATGCCCTATCTTGCAAATTCATACCACCAAATTCTAATGGTACTGGCCTGACCCATTTATGCATATTATTGTTAATAATTTGATGTTGTTTTTCTCTCTCACCACTGAATGTTAATACTTACATATATATAAGTATGTACACGTAATAATTCATCATACGTTCTCCTGCCTTGATTTCATAATTTTTTACATGGCACAAAAACAGTGCCAAAAATATCTACCAATATATGAATGATTAGTTCTGATTGTTTGGAAAACCACGTCAGTTCTATCTTGCTTATCATAAGGCGTAGCATTTCCAACCAATCGAACACTTAAAGAACACCTTTCGAATCGTAAAAAATCAAAACTAACCTCCCAGGACTCCTTTGTTAACTCATTTAATTCCTGAGCAACTGTTTGCTCTTCGCTGCCTCCATCAGCTTGAGACCGGTTCCCACCAGCGCCAACACTTCCATCATAACTGATATCCAAGTTATCCCAATCAATCAATTCATAGCCTCGTTCTGCCACTGTTGCTGCATTCACTTCTCCATAAAGATGGGGCCACCAGAACATCCAGTATTTATAGAGTTCCGGGACCTACACATATTTAAATCATTTTTGTTGTAAGCTTGTCATGCATACTTCAACCATGTTTTTTTTAAATGCATTTCTAAAAAAATCCCTCCTACCTGTTCTACTCCAACACTGAACCAGAATTCAGGCCGAACCTGGAAGGAGATAAGAAACGATTAGAAAACGAAAGATTAAAAGATTGTTATTTCCTTAAAATTAAATTAAGTTTCGATTGTAAGCGATAGATGTAGTAAACGATTGTTTTTATAATGATAAGCGGTCAATATTTAGTTCAAATAAAACTCACGGTATTCTTCTGGCCGTAAGTTACGCAGTATGGATTTCTCCGAGCACCCCTCTGGTCGTTAGCATGATCCTCGTTGGGTTTAGGCCTGCCTATCGTCAAACAGAAATACCAAGTGCTAACGATATTTTCTGGCTCCTTCAGTGGATGGTCAATAACTTCTTCTAAGCGAGTAGCTGTCGACGAATCTTCTTCTGTTTTCATGGGCTCTGTGCCATCTCCCGACTTATTATTAGCCCCCCAAAGAAGTGGTCTAGGACCTGGAGCAATAAAGGCCTCCTTTCCCCTCACCTTCATTCCACAAATATCAGACCAAATACTGGCTCCAACAATAAACTCAATCGGTACTATGACTCTGTTAGAAAGCAAAAGTAATCAAAAGTTGTCATTAGAGTCAAAGAAAGACTAGCCATTACAAAGGGGTGACGGTTCGTCAGGCGTACAATACTATTGTAACAATACATAGTTGAATCGCATCAACATTTTTATTTTCATTTGCACAGGACGGTACAGCTATTTAGTTTTTAACCAATTTTATTGATATTTTTGGAAGCCTTACCCATAGGTTTCCGCGCCTTGCTCAATGACGAGAGGATCACTCACATTGGGATCAAACATTACAGCGTTCGGCGTTATCAGCAAAGTCCCGGAAACCACCCCATTTCCATCTGTAACGTGCCTCACTTTCACCTTGAGGAACTTTCTTTGTGCGTATGTGATCGTTTCTAATATCGTTGCCGTGGCAGGGTCCGTCGTCGTTGTTTGAGATGGTGCATCGCTATTAGGTGCAGAAGTTTGCTGATTTTGAAGTGGTTTGTCGGGTCGTTTGTTTGGAATTTTGAGGACTTGTCCTGGAAATAGAACTCTGCAGAAGAAGAAAATAAAACATTTCTTTTTACAAATCAATATTATTATGCAAAATAATTAATAACTGCAAATTTTAAACATTGTTATTTTGAAGCATTATTAAAACTTTTTTTAACCTCGTATTAATAAGCCGATTGACCCGCATCAGCTCACTCGGAGTGCAATCCATTTGCGCAGCAATACTCGTGACCGTATCATTAGCCTTAACGACGTATGTTCTGTATTTACTAGGTGAACTGCTGGTGCTCGATGAACACGAACTGACACTCCCACTCCTGCTGGGGGTATCATGTTGATCTCCGCCTGGATTATTTTCTGCGGACAGGTATGAAGGAGATGGAGGAGGTTGCTGCTGCTGAGGGCGCACACCACCCGAACTCAAAATACTTTCTTCAGGTTCTTGAAGTTGAATCAGTGAGGTGGAGTCCACTGAATGAGATTTCTTTTGAAGATTTCCAGGCGGTGTTGGTATACTAAAATTTAAAAAGATTCAATATTATAATTGCAATTTTTTTAAATAATACATTAGAACATTAGCTATTAGCGCAATCATTAATAATACTAAAACTATAAAATGGAATTAACGTGATCATAGGTTTATTTAGATTAAATTTTTCAATTCTACACCCCCAATAAATTTCCTTAAACTTGTAAAATATCTACATTCAGCACATATGTAGCAGTAGTTCCTTAACTTACCCTTTCTTCTCCGTCCCCCCAACTCCAACAGCTCCAGTGGCACTGTTTAAAATATTTCCCGAGGCCTGAACAACAGTGCTGGCTCCAGGAATTAAGTTTACACCATCACGAATTCATGGTATACTAAAATTTAAAAAGATTCAATATTATAATTGCAATTTTTTAAAATAAAACATTAGCTATTAGCTCAATCATTAATAATACTAAAACTATAAAATGAAATTAACGTGATTATAGGTTTATTTAGATTAAATTTTTCAACTCTACACCCCCAATAAATTTCCTTAAACTTGTAAAATATGTACACATATGCAGCAGTAGTTCATTAACTTACGTTTTCTTCTCCGTTCCCCCAACTCCAACAGCTCCAGTGGCACTGTTTAAAATATTTCCCGAGGCCTGAACAACAGTGCTGGCTCCAGGAATTAAGTTTACACCATCACGAATTCGCTCTCGGAGACTTCTCCTCGTCTCCTTATTAAATGCGAACGTCATGACTCACTTTCGAATCCGAGCCAAGTTTGCTCACATTTTTCAAAAACAAACTAATTTTCGTAGTTTCCCTAACTACGTAACAACTTTAGTTGAGAACACAACCTCTCTCTCTCTCTCTTTTTTATGTTCCCAGTCGTCGTCGTCGTCGTAGTCCGATGAAATCCTAGTAGTATTACTTCTTCGTTCTAGCTCTGTGGTTGTTGCTCTAGACGACCTTCAAAAAAGTAAAGTGGTTTTCGCACACACAACATAACACAAAAAAACTAATGAAAGTTTGTCCAGGTTATATTGACTTGTTACGTTTGGAACTCAAACGAACTTTCACGAGTAGATACGCATATGGGCCTTTTCCCCTTTCTGGTCGATATAACGATTCTTGTTGCTGGAATCTTTTTTATGTTTTTTTTCACTGGCCTGATGTGGTCTGTTTTCCTCCTCGTCGTCGTGTGATACCGGACGGATGGCGTTTTCACGGATGTTTTCGGATTCCCTTACTACTTCAACTATTTTCTCCAGCTCACTCACTCACTCACTCAGTCACCCAGTCAGCCTTCCTTTAGGTAGGTTGCTGCTGAGCTTTCATTTCATTGTTCATCATCACCACCGTCTTCGTCGTCGTAGCAAAGGAATTACTTTCAAGGAGCTTTTCTGAGGAAAAAAAGCTCTTCTCTTGGACAACTTGGTTTACTTTGCTATGCAGGAAAAAAATGTAGAGAAAAATGTTAGAGGACTGTATTAGTGCTCACTCACTTTACCATCAACTAAATACATGTTCCATCATCATCCTCCATCCTCCTGCTGGACTGACTGGATATTAGACTAGGTTACATAAAAAACAAGTAGGATCATCAGATATGCTGATATGCCCTAGGTGGAATGGAATACAACTTTTTTTTTGCTATTTGCCCATTTTTGGAGTTTGGAGCGAGCACGAATGTGGGGATATGTGGGAATGGGAAAAGGAAAAGCTTAGCTTGCATTGCACACGGTCTATTCACATTTGGTACTTACAGCGTAGTAAAAAGTTGAACTAAGGCTGACTGAGCGCATAGCACAGCCAAACCAAACCACAACACAACAACCGCAGGTGGTTCATGGTTCATTCATAATTAATGTTTAATGCATGGAGTTTGTTTGTCTTTCCATATGAATTATGATTATTATTTTATTATGATACGACTGCCCGGGGATGTTGTGAAGAAGTGATTCTTTCGTATGAAATATCACGAGTTTTTACTGTTTCATCAAGGAGTAATATAGACCCTTTTCATTATAGGCGGAGAATTTCTCGTGCAGTTGAAAGTAGATAGTATATGGAAAGATAAAGATAAAAAGGAGGAAAGGCCATTTTCGTCTGTCTGGACTCTGAGTACTCTGGAAAAGCTCTGGAATTACTCAGCTTCCGGCTAGGACGAATGAACGCCGCAGGGTTTGCTTCAAGATCAGAAGAGGATGATATATAATTCATTCATAGAGTTTTGTTGGGTACAAAACATACTTTGCTCTTTGAGGATTTCGAAGCCCTTTTTTACTGTTTTGGGAAGGTCTCTTACTTAAGTCGAGAGTCCAGACTGAATGGCCCGTTTTAAAGCGACATGGGTATGGGTACACTGAACCATTCTCCACGGCGGCGGTACGCCAACGAATCAAAGAAACTGGCGACCGCCAAGGGTTATTGATATAAAATGGCAAAATGAATTAAAAGCATGAAGACAGAAGATTGAATTCATTCATTGTTTTATTTTAGGGATTAAG
>JAHZNH010001140.1:0-13270 GCA_027744355.1 Tyrannoseira gladiata
GTCAAGAGAAAGAAAGTTGTTCCGCCGACAAGAAAAAGCTCTTTTTGTGCTCAAGCTTGACTAAAGTTTATAAGCCCCTACTCTTATAATCTTCCACGAAGAGCAGTAAATACGGAGAAAGGGGGGAATTTAAGAAGCACAATATGTATGCTCTCCACCCACCGATCATCAACGAATTCATGTATGCATGCACGCGCGGAGAAACATAATGTACTTGAAAATAAAAAAAATAATTAGATGCAATTACTTATTCCAGGGAAAAATTCATGAGGGATGGGAGAACTCCTCATATCACAACACCACTACTACCCACCTGCTAGCTTTTCCTCCGCTGGTGAATTCTCGAAATTGGAAGAAAGTTCTTTCCTCCAGTCCTGCTCCTCCTCCTCCTCATTATCATCATAAGTGAAGGTTACTTTCCAGTATTCTAATGAAGCCCAGTACTTCCAGTTCCACGTTTTTGGCGTGCTAATTTCATCCGGATTGTCGGCTACCTCCTCTCCCTCCGCATCCTCCTTTGGGTGAGCATTATTGTACCCATTATCATTACCATTAGGAGAGCTCCCACCACTCATTGGAAGGATGAAGGGGTATCGGTGACTATTACTAGGAATACTTTCGCCATCATTCCTTGCTCGCCAGCCTCTGCTGTTCCCAACAGGAACAGACGGAAATATTTCGACTTGTAAATCCAGACCAGCTGCTGCTCCATCTTTCAAATCATTATGACTATAGCTGGCAACCCCACCACCACTGCTGCTGCTGCTGGCAACTGAATCACGTCGTTGTTGGTTGTTTTGCGTATTGTTAAATGAAGTGACGCCAAGCCGCAAGGTCCACACCGTTCCGGGGTAATAACTTGTGTAATAAAGAGCACACAAAAGAGCACTCAGACCTGCCAGCAGAATCAGGGAAAAGTTTTTCCTCCGCCGGAATCCAAAGTTCTTCATGTTCATGCCATTGCCAATTCCAATGAAGTTGGCGATACTTATAACACTTGGACTGAGACTGGTGGTGCTCCCAGCACCACCACTGTTCACTAGGCCTCTCTCATCCTGCTGCTGATGATGATGAAGTCCGCTTGGCAGGCTGTCAATTGTTATATGCAGGTTTTTGCTTCGTTTCATCATTTTCACGGATTCCGTTCGCTCCCCACTCACATTTTAATGCCCTGTGCGCGAGCGATCGGGTTGTCGTGTCTTGCTGATGGGATGACAAAATTCAATTTTCTCCCTTTTCAACGGCAGAGGACACAAAGGTTTTGCTGCTGCTATGTTCTCCTAATGAACTTCATTATGTTTGGAGAGGTCCCCTATGTATCCCACGGCTTTCCGGGTGAACTTTTTTTTCGTCAGCCATAATGCGTTTACTTTGTCGTTGGCACCACTATTTGCTCGAGCTATAGGTCATTCGATAGACTTAACTAGGTTGGGTCTTGCCACGGGGTGTCTTCATCCAATTCATTTTTACTCCCGTTACTACATATTTAATGTCCCGACCATTTCCTCCTGCAAGACATTGTAATAAAAAATATCCCAGCGTCAATATTTCTTCCTTTCGTATGGGCATTTTGCGACAACCACGTTTGTGCCATTTATGCTGAAGGGCCAATGGACAAAGTAAAACGTTATTGACAGAGATAAAGACACTGGCCCCATTCCCTAATAGAATTTTTCCTCTAATGGGGCAACCTAAGAATCCTCACTCTTCTTTTCACACTCAAAATGAGAATTTTATAAGCAGTAGAATTCTCTGGGGTCTGGTGTTAGATCGACAAGCCAGGCCCATCAACTCCTTCGCTGATATCATCCAAGATTGGCCGCTCTCCTGCATGGATGTTTGTCACACAGATTCTTTTCGTTTGCCTGGTTTAGCAACACCATATCCTGAATGGCTTTATTGGAGCTAAACCAAAAAGTACGCCAATAATATATCTAATCAGATTACATTACCTTTTCCAATCTTCTCCGCCGTAGAAAATGGTAATACATAAGTACTCATTTAGAAAATGGCACCCGCGAGGGCTCCAAGAAGCTCATAATTTCATTTTCTCATTCTCATTTTTTACTAGTTTTCCCAATGATTTTAACTTAACAATACAAAACGGCCAGCATTATTTCCACAAGTCACGCGCTGCAACCACCTTCATTGTGAGTTAGTATATTGCTTTCACGGATGGGCTCCAGGCCACAACTTACGTCTTGTCCTTTCCTACAGGGTACAGTTTCAGTAATTGATTTTGATGAGTTCTGCACAATGCTCCGTTCTAGTAATGCGAGCAAACCTACTCTAGACGCTCAACATTCTTTCCGGGGAAATCTGACCTTCTAGTAATACACAGGAACGCGTGATGTGACGTTGTGATTCCTGTTTCGTAAATGCCAAATTTCCAGTTTCCTTCCAGCCCGGCAGTCAACCGATCCTGGGTTTGCTTAGGTGTCCTCAACTTTCTTCTCCTGAACCGCCGTTATTATTGCGCTCTTACATGGCATTTAAATGTTTTATCAATTTTTTTGTGGAACTTTTGTCCATCGTTCCATAAGCTAAAGGCAATGCATCTATCTGTAATGTAAAAACCAGGCAATTTTTGCTGTAGTTGACTTTTCGTGGTATGACTGCTGATCCTGTAGCATCCGCAATGTCCCGATAGTGCGAACGGAAGCCTTTCTTTGCTCTATAGAATACTATTTTTAACGTGGAATCAGGAAACATCAGCAATGGCAATATGCTGTCAAACCACGTACTCCATAGGATTACCTTAAAGTGAAAGAAAACCTCGAAAAATAATGCTTCCCATTCAAATCACTCGCTTCCCTACGCCACATCAGTAATGCCATTTTTACTTCCAACTCCAATAACTTTCCGAATTACTGTCCAATAAACACTTTTCCCCTTTGTTCTCTCCTGGGATCCATGATCCACATCCGTGCAGAGAAATCGAAAAAAAACACGAGAACGCGGATGGTGAAAGGGATATAGCACCCATACATAATATAGGAACATTTAATATCAATCCCCTTTCATAGAATTTAAATTTTTTTCAGTCTCGTCTCCTCATCCGAGAGAATGGCAATAAAAGTAAAAGCTTCTCTCTTTCCTAGATAGATACTAAGACATCACAAGGATAGCACTCGGATAATTTCCCAAGAATATTTACTTTATGGGCTTTTAATGTAAATGTGAGAAGTGATCTAATCATTAATTTATGGTCACGATCACGGTCGACGAGCGAGCAGAGAGGAGGTTTAAGCGCCGCCGTATGTAATAAATGTGGCAATAAAAAATCCTAGCGTTGACAAAAATTCCCCCGGTACGGTGACCATTAAAATTATAAATGCATTGCACATGTGGCGGACTCGAACGTGAAGTTGTTAATACGCAATTTGAGAATTATAAATTGATCAGAATGTTTATTTCCGTAAGTCATGAACGCACATATAGCAAAATAGATAATACGGTTCGAGGAGTATCCACAATTGGTCGTACTTACTTCCGAAGAAATGGCCGTACCATTTGGAAAAAAATTTGCTCTGTTTCTGCTCTTTCATATTCAAGAAGTACTTACAGACATTTCTATTATGAATTTCTTCTGAAAATCTATCCAATAAGAATTACTAGCATACTAGGGCCGCCGTATGTAATAAATGTGGCAATAAAAAATCCTAGCGTTGACAAAAATTCCCCCGGTACGGTGACCATTAAAATTATAAATGCATTGCACATGTGGTGGACTCGAACGTGAAGTTGTTAATACGTAATTTGAGAATTATAAATTGATCAGAATGTTTATTTGCGTAAGTCATGAACGCACATACAGAAAAATAGAAAATACGGTTCGAGGAGTATCCACAATTGGTCGTACTTACTTCCGAAGAAATGGCCGTACCATTTGGAAAAAAATTGCTCTGACTCTGCTCCTTCATATCCAAAAAGTACGTATAGAGATTTCCATTATAATGAATTTCTTCTGAAAATCTATCCAATAAGAATTACTAGCATACTTTCTCTAATATGGTTGGAAAACATGTTTTATTTCTTCCACAGAAGACTAAAAAAGGATTTATGCAGTGAAGAAGTTTAAATGGGGTTTCTAAATCCGGTGTTGTAATTAATGGCCACGTCTTTGAGATTCAAATGAGAAAGGTCTAATTCACAAATTACGCAGCTCAAACTCAGAGTTTGACAACAATGCCTCAAAGTTGCTCGGATTCTTTCTAGGGTCACCTTTCACATTTCTCCCAAAGAAAATTACTCAGATTTATATGATCCTCGTGAATAATTTTAGGTTCTAGCGACAATTCAAAGTTACTTAAATGAATGCGCGGTTATATAAATTCATTCTGAGATACATTTTACTCTGTCTGGATATAAACTGGTTGGATATGGTTCAGTCTAAATTTCTAATTTTTGGGAAAAACTATAAAAGCACCAAAATGAAAGAGACGGTATTCTACGTATCTATGCACTATGCACATGGCTTCAAAGAGTCTCAAGAACGCCGCATCATTCTGCCTAATGATACTCCCACCAGAATATACCACCAGAAAGGTCCAAAATTTTAAAAGTTTCTTTTACAAAACACACAACCTGAGTACTACTCATGGAGGTGTTCCTGGAGTACTTATGTATGAGAAGCAGGGAAAATTTATGATCTTATAAATTTTGCACTCATGTCTTCCTCTTTAAAGTGATGAAAACTACTGCTGCCAGAAATGCCTAAAGATGTCGGTGGCTAAAAAGTGAAGAGGAAAAACAGTACCTTTTTCAGGAGAATTTTTTTGAAGCAAAAAAAGTTAAACAAAAAAGAGGAAAGCGACATGAAAGCCAAATGAACATCCGGAGACTAACGATGAGAAGACGGATGTGCTTGTGCAGGATGAGCAAAAAAATCTGACTTTCTCTTTGCCTTTTGTTCTACTCACTCGTCTTTGAAGGTTTGAAGGAGTATTATGATGGTGGCAAATGCTACATGAAACTACTCCTCTGCAGGTTTGCAGGAAACTCGGTGTGCACTGCCGTCAAAATGGCGTTCTTTTGAGTGACTTGTTCCGCCCTCGGAATGACAAAGTTCTTCAGACTTGGGATGTAATAAAGTTTAAATAAAAAATACGATTTCAGCATAAAAAAACTTGGAGCTTTTCTCTCGAGATGAAGGATGGAACGTAACATAAAACAACTTTTTCTTTGGTTAGACCATTACACACGGGTGAAGATAAATGGTCTCCCGGCAAAGGGAAACTACAGTCTACTATAATGGCTGAAACGTAGACCTCGGGAGAGAAAGTCTCGTCATTTTCTGATTTTTTTCATATTAATAGCTGCTTTTTCTTAGAAGATTGTATAGGAGCTTTTACTTTTAAGTTATTATAAGGTATCTGAAGTCATCTTACCTTTTCTCTAGGGATGCTAATAATCTCTACACAAGACGGACATGAAATGCGTCGAATAATTTTTCATCACTCTCAGATTTTGACTAGGACAAGTTTTGAAACTGTCCTGGTTGTAAAAAGAAAAGTTTTATGAGTGGTTTTACGAGCGTGACCGATGTTGAAAATTAGACAAAAGTTTTGAGCCTTCTTATGTACTCAGCTCCAGATCCAACCTTAAGTTGAAGGGCACTTGACCGTGAAAGTCCAGTAATTCGGCATATAATGCGAATGAATATTATTCAAAATATCGTGCCATTGACGAATAATTGTTTGTCCATCCATCCATCCATCTGTATAAGTAGACCATATCAAGCAGAAGGAAAAAGGAAAAATCTGAGATTATTTTCTGGAATCAAACCTATAAGAAGGTGCATAAGTATATCTATTTAAAAGACCATAAATTCGCTGCATATTTCCAACAAATTCTATTCTAACAAAAAAATTAATGTTCTGGAGCTGGTACTTTTGAAGAGAAAGTACAAAAAGTCTCGTTTTGCTTACAGCTGCTCAGTCGTTTCATTTCTCTTTTCCTCTTCTGCAGGGGTGATTCAATAAAAACCGATTTTCCATACTTGCCTTTCACACCATGATCTTTTGTAAATGTCGATCGAGATGAAGCCAACTATTCGCCCCAGGAATATTTTTTGTGAAAGCTCTAGGCACTTCCAAGTCAATATGTTCATATGGGCTTGAGTGACTGACTGACTTCTTTTGATAAATTTTGGAAGAGGCATCGTCATCAACATCGGTACAGATGGAAGGGTAGGATCTTTGATCTCCAGAAACAATGTTTTCATGGTACTCTAACTTCATAACAAAAGGCAAAAAAATCACAATTTTTGATGTTCATGAAGAAGCCAAGCTATGGAATCTGGGAACTACATACATCTTGTACAACTACCCCACCATTTTCTTTCCACTCGCTTCATTTTGGTATGGTTTTTATATGAGTACCAGCACTAGCACCGCCACAACATTCATTTCTCTACATCATGCACGTTGGCACAAGTATTGGAAGCTGTACACTCACGGAAATCTCCCAATAAATTACCTGGAAATACTTTGTTCTCCTAACTCCATCTCGACCAGCTCCCAACCACCCTTTTTTCTATGACTGGAGTTTACTTTGCCAACTTTTTCAATTTATCTTTCTTTCCTGCTTCCCATTCTCCGGCGGCGGGGGAACAACGAAAAAAAAGATACAAAAAAAACATTCGTGGCTAGTTAGGCATGTGACTCGGACCGCCGACTGTTAAATTGCTCGAGTTCCACATTAGTAACAGTGACCAACAAAAAATTTCGCCACTGTTTAAACAAAACAAGTGTAAAGTGTCTGTAGTCCATAAAGAAAGTAAACACGCAAAAAAATGCATTAAACCCATGCTCAAGGAAAAACTGTAATTAATCAAGTGAAACGAGAAACTTGGTCTACCATTAGAGCGTAAAGTGAAAGAAATGAAGCCGAACAAGAAACGACAAAAAAATTACTACATGGTTAAAAAGTAGTAAGAGCACTCACGCTCTCTCGATACTAATTGAGAGGTCTTATGCTAGTCGGTCGGATAGTCGGGCCTTTTTATCTCGTAAAACGCAACATACCTTTGTTTGCCTTGAAATATCCGCAGAGTGAAAGCGAGAAAGAAAACTGGACTTGAGTAAACAGAGGAATAATGAAGAAGCTAACCTTTTATGAAGCAAACGTTTGCCTGAACCCATACTAACAACCTAACTATTTGTATTTTTATAGGTATAATCATTTATGAATTTCGCTGAAAAGCAATCCGTAATTCAATACCATGCAAACAATCAGAGGAGCATGAGTGAGCGCGTATGGCATGGCACGACCGTGATTTCGTTGAGATTGCTAGAATAAAAACGGATATCGATTGTTAGACAGACTGACGTGCCAATGCCAACCACGTAACAGTGCCTACCTTTCCAGAGTAGTATCGTCCCATTCCATCAGCCATCGCCATCACTAAGCATTATTGGGAAGTCATTGGGAAAAGAGATTTTTCCGTTCGTTTGGAAAATTGAAAAGTCAAGTAGTGAAGAAGAAGAAGAAGAAGAGAGGAAGAAAACCCAAATATCTTTTTATGATCACTCCAAAAAAACCTAATGGAATGTTCGATGTTCACCGTTATCTATTTCTCTTTCATTTCAATCCGTCGAAAAAAATACTGCGTAATACTGGCAATACCTGCCCCCTCCTTGATTCCTAGTCACTTCCGATCCGTCTGCACACGTCCGATCCCGATTCACTCAGGTTGAATAAAATAAATGATCCTTTCACTTTTCCTCTTGGATGATTTTCATTGATGAAGTATTTGAACTTTTATGTTTCAAAAAATGAATTCAATAAGAATCTGAAAAAATATCCAAACTTTGATTAAAAAGTCACTTTGATTAAACTATTGCTTCCTCATTCATTTTCCTTCCACTTGTTCACGGCAGTCGACCTTTAAGAATTGAGCGTAATCAAAGGATCGGAGAATGAATAATAATGAAAGGAAAATATTTATGCCCCTCCTCTTCCTGCCTTTATACAGATGAGCACTATAAACACCAACTCACAACCCCTCCAGTAAGTGCAATCACTTAATGAGGGATTCCAGAATTCCAAATCATTGGTAATTCGTTTCCCTCTGAGAGTGAAAGTTGCGACTGTAGTTTTAATTTCAGAAACTGGCGTGGGCGAAACGACTTAGTTTGCTACTTTTGATCTGAAAACACCTTTTCCTCGTCGGAAGTTGAACGTTTCAAGTTCTAATGGAACCACGCAGTGCACCGTAAGCAGGCAGACTCTGTTTCGGAGAGACGGTGAACAAAGTTCGTGCTTTCTCCTTCCACTCCTCACACGGACTGAGGGAAATGAGAGAACTGTCGAGAAGGCTGTATGGGTTGTCTCTTCCAAAAAAATCTTTTCCCTTTCTTTTCCCTTCAGTCTCGGTTATTTCATGCTCGCTCGCTCAAGCTTCGAGTATGCTTGACTCACGCGATAAAAAAACTTTCCCTTTAGTTTGGCTCACATCATCAGCTCAGCTTTTCTCCCTCCACATATATTTTTTTTACCCTCACAGAGTAAACCACAACAGCCTCATTCATCCTTTCAGTGTGCGCTTCTCGGAGAGAATAGCGAGGGGAATGAATGGACGAAGAGATTTCTTTAACTTTCATTATTTCACTATGTGATGTTGTTCTCCGTTCAGTTCACGAGCTTCGTAGTGATATGGCTTGGCCATGGCGTAATGTCTTCTAAACAAACTCATAATCAGCAGACTCGTTCCTACGAAAGGCATTCATGCTCTTGGTCTTGTGTTGTGTTGTTCATGTCAAGATGCTGTTTCCTACTACTACTACTACTACTACTACTACTACTACTAAATACATTGTTCCTTGTTTCATTCTGCTCTCCTTCGTTTCCCCTCCCCAACGAACCATATTTTTCTTTCGCGGTGGAAGTGAAATGGAGGCAGCAGCCGGTAACCGGAGTTAGTCCATAACATTGCCTTTATCTCGTGTTTAGTGTGTAGTCCCAGCCTCAAATTCCCATCTTTAGCTTGATTATAGGCTTGATTTCCCATTGTGAAAATGCTGTGTTCTTCCCCTCTCCTAATCCATTATTTTGTCGGTACGATATTGCGTTTATTTCCTCGTCTTTCGGGATGAAATGTGGAGGCATCTGATGCAATGCAATATAACGCAATGAAACGCACGCAGCTAGTTTATATTTTTTCTCGAAGAAGAAGGGGGAATAAGTGTTCGAAGAGCACATTTTTTCATGGCATATTGCTCTGTTAAAAAAGAAGAGAAGCCGGAAAGAGGATGGGAAATGTATTACGTTGTCGTATCGTATGCGCCCGAATATTTATGTGGACGTGACTACCTAAAAAGAGCCAGCCCTTGGTTTCTGGTGTTGTATGACGGGATTTTTAGCTCAGCTTCTGGACTGGGAATGGAAAGTTTGAGCTTGCTCACCCTATCTAGTTCGGACGCTCAGTTTAAATAAGTAAAAACGGATGTAGGAACACGGAGATCCGGCGTTTTTTTGGAAAAAAGGTTAGCAGTTTAGCTTTGATGGGAGAGGTTTCGTACACACAGTTTGGTTCAACCAGAGCCGTGCTCACGGGCATTGAGATAAGGTTCCCAGTGTTTCCTTCACGATATACATGTATCCAGTTTTTCGGACAAAATGACTTGTCGATACGAAACGTGCAAAATTGGAGGGATACCTTGATAAGGGATAAGGGACCCGAAGGGAGGAAAACATCGTTAAACCGAAAAAAAACTTTAAGATTTTCTGTATATGTATGAAGCGTTTAAGGCAAACCGAGCAAAACCCCAGATTTTTTGCGTTTCTTCTTGTTGTTGTTTTCCTCGTTTCCCCCTTTCATTTTTCCAGTGGCAATGGTAATGCTCACAGACGCGGAAGAAAAGTGGACTATGAAGCTTCATGAGAGCGATATCATCATCGTGCTCATGATCATGATGATGATGCCACGTAGTTTACAAGCGCAGCTTTTTTTATAACACTTTTATATGCGGAACAGAGCTTATCTCCCTTTTGGCTGCTCCTTAACTGTTCATCATGTCTGGTCTGATTCGCACAACCTTTATTTTCCCAAGTTGGATATTTCCCATTAGAAATGTAAAAAAGCGGAGCGGAATAGATTGTTAGGATCATTGTAACGTAGCTTTATGTATGCTGACTATGCATTTCATCTGAAAATCTCCTATCATCAAAACAACCAACCAAAATATTTTTATGGAGACGTAGATCGCTGGATGGAACTCGAAACCCCTTGTAGAAAAATGCAAAAGTGTTTCCAGCATCAATAAAAATATTAACCTTATAAATCCTTCAGAATTGGCAAACTTTATGTTTATTTTCGTGGAATATTTTTGAGGAATTTGGAACGACCAGAGGAGTTGAGAGTCTGAGGAAACATTTTTTCCTTGCCTTTTCCCGAAAGCTGCTTTGTGCAATAAAAAGAGAAAAGTAACAACATTTTGATTTTTATATGTCAACTCGAGTACAAAAGGAAAACCTTTCATATTTTTCATTTACTACTTTCCCCGTTAATGTATGCAGGCAGGAATGCTCTTGCATGAGAGCTTTTTTATGAGCACTACTCTTACTTCTATTGCCTCAAAAATGCTATATTTCGTTTTGCGAAGTTGCTAGTAAAATTTGAGTGCTTTCGCCCAAGCATTCTGCTAGATCCTCGTTCAAAATGTAGACAATTTCCTTGCTGGGAAAAAATGATGTGTTCCATGGGACCGGGAATCGAATGCGCTGTGATGTGATGTGATGTGATGTAGCGGAGCCTTGGAAAATCACCAAACAAACGTTAGGCACTTTTCTCCACTAAATGTAAGCGAAAGCGTGAAAGGAAGAATAAAACGCAGAAATATTATTATCCAACACAACGTCATGCTTTTGTTGTCATTGTCGGCTTGCTTGGGAATATGCGACGAATTCACGTATAAAAAATGCCGAATTTGTCGTGACAAGCACAAAGGAACAGAACCGAGTCTCTTCCGGCTGTGAATACCACCCAAAAATATTCGACGAGAACATTTCATTTTACATGTCTTTGACAAAAATATGAACTGTGAAAATGGTAGAGCGATGAATTTGATGTAATAATGTGTCGCCTTTTCAAAACTCTCTGGGAGAAGTCGCTCGGCTCTCCTATGTGTGGGGGAGGACGATGATGAGATGAGCAATAATGTATACCCATCCATCCGGGTGTCTCTTTGCCGATGGATGATGAGTGAAGAGCATGGAAAGCCTTCCATTGAAGATGAAAAATATGAATTGACATGAGTGTGAGATGTTTCCGAAACCGTCTGAACAAATTAACGAGCGTATAACAAACAAAACGGATTTTGCTCTGAATGTCATACTCGATTAGATTGCATGCTTTCAAATTAAATACGTCAACGTAGGACTGAAGTTTTTTATTTAAAAAACTCTATTTGACAGTATGCATGAACCCATGCACGGTATAAATAGTTTTTCCAGAAAAATCTAAAATGCTGGTTGTTTAACGTGACAAACCCCATAAAAATCTGCATAAATTTTCACGCAAGCTAACCGAACCCCATGTTGAACCTCTCTATGAAAAATTTCAGCTAACGTTCCAAGTTTTAAAATCTGTAAATTGAAAAGACTGATATTTCCATTCGATTCCTTATCCTTGAAACTCCTTATGTCCATAAATATTCATGTTTTTTTCTCAATGATGAATCCATTTTCACGGACCATTAAAATCCTCATTCCCGGACAACTTAACCTAAGCTGAGCAAAGAGCCAAGCAGCTAACCTAACCTAACCTAAGCTGAGCTGAGCAAAGAGCCAAGCAGGTAACCTAACCTAACCCAACCTAAGCAAAAGAGCCAAGCAGGTAACCTAACCTAACCCAACCTAAGCAAAGAGCCAAGCTGGTAACCTAACCCAACCTAAGCAAAAAGCCAAGCAGGTAACCTAACCCAACCCAACCTAAGCAAAAAGCCAAGCAGGTAACCTAACCTAACCCAACCTAAGCAAAAAGCCAAGCAGCAAACCTAACCTAAGCTGAGCAAAGAGCCAAGCAGCTAACCTAACCTAAGCTGAGCAAAGAGCCAAGCAGCTAACCTAACCTAAGCTTAGCAAAGAGCCAAGCAGCTAACCTAACCTAAGCTGAGCCAAGAATCAAGCACGTAACCTAACCTAACCTAGACTGAGCAGAGAGCCAAGCACGTAACCTATCCTAAGCTGATACGACTTTATGGTAAATTGAATATTTTTCCTAAATTGAAAATGAGGGTGAAGTAATGACAGTAGCATGAGTATATGAATATAATTATTGGATTTTTTGCAAGCAAGAGTCAGCGGACGAATTTTTAAGGAAATATTACAGAAGCATTGTTTTGACTAAATTAAAACTTGTATTTCATGAACGTGCTGAAAATTAAATGAACATTGAAAATGCATGAAAAAGGTAAGCGAGAAGGGAAAAGATAACAAGAAACGGTGGCATAAAAAATATGATGCTCTCTAAAGTCTCACGCTTCCCCGATTGTTTTCATTGTAAAGCGCATGTTTCACATGCAACTTGAAAGCACATGCATTAAGATCCTCTTTGGATTTTGTGTGCACACTTGTTCACATCTTTTTCTGCCTCAGTCCTTCATTTAACTGATTATAATTGAAATGTTTTGTCTGAATAAGACCCTTTTGTTAAGTGCCAATTAAGAATTAGCGAGAGATTGGAGTAATTGTGGTATTTAAGTTTTCAAGAGAATCGAGCTAAATCATTCCAGCTAACAATTTAGAAGTTCGTATTGAATTATTAGTATCATTTTACCGTAAAGACAGTGATTGATTAACCTTCTGGAATTTGCAAAATGGTGTTTTTCTGTTGCTCCAACTGTGGCACAGCACTGAAGAAGAATCAGGTTGAGAAGCACATGATGTCATGTGGAAAACTTGTGTCATGTATGGATTGTCAGAAAGAGTTTCGGTGAGTGAAATACACTTTGCTATTGTCTTCATTACTAAAGGATATCCTTTGTTTGTGAAATATTATCGAGAAGATTTGCTTTGATTTCAGGGGAAGTGAGTTCCAGGCACATACAAAATGTATATCTGAGCAAGAAAAGTATAGCGCCCCTGATTGGAAACCTCCTTCAAGTCATAACAAAGGGGAAAAGAAACAGCAACTCTGGGTCGAAACGGTCAATGCTGTGTTGGAGAACGGAAAGAATAATATGCGACCTGCGCAAGTGGCATTGCTGAAGGCAGTTGTCAAACATGAGAATGTTCCCAGAAAGAAGGCCAAATTCTTGGTAAAAAA
>JAHZNH010001141.1:0-12286 GCA_027744355.1 Tyrannoseira gladiata
CATAGTGGCAAAAATGGGTGGCATATGAGTGAGTGGCTAATGAGTGGGTGGCAAATGAGGAGAGTGGCGAATGAGGAGGGTGGCTAATGAGTGGGTGGCAAATGAGGAGGGTGGCAAATGAGTGAGTGGCTAAGGAGGGGTGGCTAACGAGGGGTGGCAAAATTCCTAGATCCGTGTGCATTCACCTTTTTTGTACATCAAGTACTCATTTAATTCATCGACAGCAATAATCGTATGACAAAATAAGTAATCCTTTCAAGAATTTCTCAAGGGGACTTCAATTTATTGGCATAAATCATGAAATAATAGTAATAAAAAGTTGCAATATAGTGTAGCCACTTAAGTAAGTTCTCTTCCAAGTTACCCCTAAGCAAGACCAATAAATTATGATTATGATGTAACTTGTTCATTGCTTTGCAAATAATTTTATTGGTAAATGGTTTTTTAAAGCAAGAGTAGTGAAATAAGCTAAATAATTTAAATTAGTCGAGAACCGCGGTGGAGCAATAACTGGGAGTTGTGCAAGCTATTTACTTAGATTACTAAACACTTCGGACATTAATGTCCCCTGAAGAAATCCGTGACCATGAAGGTAACGGGAGTAATTTAGTTTGTTCGAATTTGGGTACAGTTAGTCGATCAGTAGAACTCAAGCTGAAGGAGACAACAAGTTGAGTAGAAAAACTTAAGGTTTGACCTCATAACAGTGTCAAGATGTTGCTCCAACAAGTACTCACAATTTTCGTATTGGCTGGCACCTGCACTGACGGTATGGACACTAGGGCGCATTTAAATTCATTCCTGACATTTCTTATTAACTATCATCATCGATCGGTCTCCTTCATTTTTCAGGTGGTTTGACCGGCCTGAGAGATTTGGAATTGAGGAGCCCTCCAACTCACTCTTTGAGAGGTCGACAGCCCTTCAAGATCTGGCGCGAGGACACGAACGTTCTCGAAAGACTGGCGTGTCTTGCCCATCTGATTGACCCAGAGAAATGTCTGTATCAAGGTCAACAACGACCACCTAAACCACCTCCTCCCCCCGGACCCCCAACCCCTCCTCCTGAAACCACGACCACCACAGAAGACCCCACAAAATCCATTGAAATATGGGGGACAGTTAAGACCTATGTTTTGCCACCCTTCATCCCCAACCAAACTTTGCCGGACGGACCCATCGAATCCTGCTGCTGGTGTCCCGAAGACGACACAAAAATTTGCTGTCGTCAAGAGACTTGTCTAGGAGCGCAAGAAGGAGAAGAAGAGGAGGAGGATGAACGCAGAAAATAGGATGGACTTTGAAAATAATAATAATTAATTGTTCCCGATTACTTAAATAAGTTACAATAATAATTAGCAATAAAGATGTAAATGTTGGGAAAGGAACCAATATTTTATTATTTTCCTTATTTTGCACGGTTCCCCGGTACTGCCTTCATCTGTTTTCTTCTTCTCTGAAGAAAACTGAATGCATAAATCATGCACTGCGATTCGATTCGAACTTCCCGCCAAAGTCAAACTTTTCCCCTTTGTCTTTCAGAAATCCAGGAAGAAAAACAATAGCGCTTATTTTGAAGTCTTCTCATTTTCCCTTGAATCGTGACTATAACGAAGTAGAATTTATTACTGAAGCCATATTATCTTTCAATTTCAATACATGAATAGTAAATACTCCTGTCACGCATGGGCTCGGCTGGAATGTTTTGTTGTGATTATCCTGGAATTTTTGAATGCCGTCCAGAACCAGGACTTATGAAGCTAATGGATTTATGTGGCACTACCACCGAGCCCTTTCAAAGAAACTTTCCCGATCCCGACTTCAACAAAAACTTTTTTTTGGCTCGGGCTCGATCACACTCCAGCCCCTTCTATTTAATTGATGAAAACAAAAGCATCAGATCAGACTCGACAGGATGCATCGGCATCAGGAAGCGGCAAAAGTTTCTGGAGGGGGGATGAAACGGAAGATGAAGCCCCGTCTAAATATTCAAATTAAATGAGCGAGCGCTATTGATTTTTTTTGGGAGGAATCACATCACAACAACAACGCCTCCACAACCGGAACATGACATCTGCCCGACGTTTCATATTAATACGTGGAAATAAGTTTGGTCTCTCCCTGCCCATATCATTTTCCAGAATTAAATACTTTAGTTATCAGAAGCAGAGAGAACTTTGTTGTGTGGGGGGAGGGGAGGAACAAGAGATATAGTATTTAGGAGTTAGTGCTTCTTCTTCTTCCTCCTCTCTTTTTCCAGGGAGAGATGATGAAAGAATCCTTTATGTGGGGAGCAACAAAGACATAAAAAACAAAAGCTGCGCGTCTCTCATCGGCCCTTGATAAACAATGGCCCATAAAAAATTAAATGGCACAAGGACAGGAGATGATGAAAGAATCTTTTATGTGGGGAGCAACAAAGACATAAAAAACAAAAGCTGCGCGTCTCTCATCGGCCCTTGATAAACAATGGCCCATAAAAAATTAAATGGCACAAGGACTGCGTGAGCAATTTTGGCCTATTATTCCCCAGGCCGTACCCGCATCAAGTTTCTCCTCCTGGAAAAGAATTTCTGCCCCCATCTCTCATTCTCCTATCGAGAGAAGAGAAGAATTCATTCATGAAGCCGTTATGTTCCCGAAGAATGGATGAAAGAATGGAAGAGGTATTCGGGGAATGACAACAACCTTCGTTGCGGTCTTTTTAATAAAACATGAACCAACTATGAAGAAGAAAATATTGGAAGGCTCGGCTGTGGCCATGGCCATAGCCATCATGCATTAATATGTCCAGGACTAGACGCCTACTCAAAGGGATTCTAAGGCGGAACACTTAAAATCACTTGATTTAGAATGGGAAAAGCTGTGCCGTGGGGAAACATCTGGTTCCCCGACCCCAACCCAACTTTCTGCTTCCTCCCGGGTTAAAATGTTTCATCAATGAAGGTAAGTTTTATTGCCCCACTCAACTCAACTCACAAAATAATCTTAATAATCGGGAGAATATACGAAATACTTATTTGTGCGAGCAAAGTTCGATCAAGTTAGAGTCATCTTCATCATCCCCGTTTAAAAAAGTAAGGCGTGTTCTCTGCTCCGTCCGTTCTGGAAATCTTAAATTGCCCCAATGGCTACGCTACAATATATACTCACCCTTACCCTTTCTCCTTCCCCCTTCCACTCCGAGCAGAGAGGGTGACTTTGTCTACGATTTGAGACATGCACGGAATTCTAAGATGCTGAAGGCATCCAAACTTCTAAAGGAAATTAAGATTTCATGATGGCAACATCTCAACACCTAAAAAGCTAGGGAGGAGAGAGCATTTATTCCATTCCAGGGAAAGCATTCCGCAATGCAGGGAATAACTTCCTCAATAAAAAGAAGTCTCCTCGTCTTTCCTCCTCGATCCTCTGTGCACTTATTCTATTACCAAAAGCCAGTTGCCAGTTTATTTTCCAGCAACAGCAATAGCAATCGCAATCACTCTCCACTTCAAACTACACAGTAGTAGAAGTAGATAGATCTTCTTTTTTGAAAAAAAAGTTCAAACAAAGCCCGGTTGGGAGGCTGATGAAAGAAGCTGGAGGAAAAAAAATGAGAGCAACATAAAACAAACTTAACGAAATGAGTGAGTTCCACAAAGATAAATGTCGTAGTGGGATCCTACCCCTCACAACTCAAAACAGCAGCATCCTATCACCGTCATCAATGATAAATCCTGTATCTCTACCAGGGAAAGCATTCCGCAATGCAGGGAATAACTTCCTCAATAAAAAGAAGTCTCCTCGTCTTTCCTCCTCGATCCTCTGTGCACTTATTCTATTACCAAAAGCCAGTTGCCAGTTTACTTTCCAGCAGCAGCAATAGCAATCGCAATCACTCTCCACTTCAAACGACACAGTAGTAGAAGTAGATAGATCTTTTTGAAAAAAAAAGTTCAAACAAAACCCGATTGGGAGGCTGATGAAAGAAGCTGGAGGAAAAAAATGAGAGCAACATAAAACAAACTTAACGAAATGAGTGAGTTTGAGTTCCACAAAGATAAATGTCGTAGTGGGATCCTACCCCTCACAACTCAAAACAGCAGCATCCTATCACCGTCATCAATGATAAATCCTCTGTATCTCTGATGGTGAGTTCTCTTCGATTCGAAACTCGTCCGAGCCACTTTCAAGCAGAAGTTGAGGGAGAAAATCACTACTAAATAGTTTTTTTTGCATCAGCAGCAGAAAAAAGTGCACTCGGGGGGTTTCAATCTTACATGAATTGCTGGAGAACACAAAACGTGAAGATGAAGAAGTGGTTCTGTGGAAAGGAGAAGCTCTACATCTACATCTACATCACGTTCATTACTCTTATCATCAGTTCGCCAGGCTCCTTCAATTCAACCCAATCCTTGTAAAATAAGCAACACATGTGACTGTGTGGGGATCGCTGGAGTTGGACGCGGACTTGTTGTTGGTGGTCGACTTGAGCTCACTGAGCAGGCATAAAAATATACTTTTGCTGTGCATTCCACAGCACTCCACTCCACCCCTCCCCTCCGTACCCCTCCACTCCACTCCTGTGTTGGTTCCTTCATTTTTTGATGAACCCTATCAAAATATTATTTTCTCCTCGGGAAAATATTTGATCAGGATTCAGGATGAAGAATTTTTTTTCCCGGGATGATGCTCCCCATCGAATCGAAATATTTTTCCAGAGATATTGAATGATTAGCCGTAATCTCATTCCCAAATATTTTCTCCGTGAAGTTTCCCAAGACTCGAGCAATTTTCCAAACTTTGAAAGTTGATTTGTCAAGGAAGGCAGTGGCAGTGCCTTGGCTTCAGTCGTGCGCGTCAACGATAAAAAATTTTGTTCCCACTCGCTCACTCACTCACTCACCCTCCCCCAGTTATTTTTTTTGGTTGGAGGAAAAAAAATTCGATTGTGATTGTGACAAAGTAGTAGTACTAATACTACCACATCTATAAAACATACCCTGGAATACTACTGCTGGGGACGAGAAAACTTTATTCCTCGTTGGAAAACTTGCTTTCTCCCTTGACTCCAATATTCGTCAAATTTCTCGCCGACTTTCATCTTCGATCATGTTTCCTCTTTATCTCTGGGGTATGGCCCATCCCAGTGTATCTCCAACTTTTTTTTCCCCCTTTATCAGAAAAAAACAAGAGAGAAAGGAGAAAGTCTTCATTGCAGTGGCCCTCATAGAAAACTTGCTTTCTCCCTTGACTCCAATATTCGTCAAATTTCTCGCCGACTTTCATCTTCGATCATGTTTCCTCTTTATCTCTGGGGTATCGCCCATCCCAGTGTATCTCCAACTTTTTTTTTCCCCCTTTATCAGAAAAAAACAAGAGAGAAAGGAGAAAGTCTGGCAGTGGTTCTCATATTTTTCTTCAGGATCTGAGAAGAAAATGTTGTAGGAGCAGAAGATACCACACAAGTTCTTTTTTCTCATTTCCCCTGCTCCCAATCATTATTAAAGGTAGTTTTATCATTTATTTGGAGTTTCACGATGATCACGATGATGTTTTTCCTTTTGGAGGCTGGGAGTACTCCAAAAATGTGAGGTGTGTGCCATGCCGAATTCGACTTCTTACTCAGAAAGGGAAAAAATGAAGGTAAAACTCAGAAGTTTTTTTCTGAGGGGGGGAAAGGTGGGCGGCTGGGTTGGGTCGAACAGTTTGGCTTCGCCTGGGTGGTGATGATAAAGTTGGCCCCGGTGCCCTTTCATTACTAGCCCTTGTTCAAGTGAAAGTTCCAAGAAGAAACGAAGTCTCGAGGAAGAACAAAATGGGGGGAGTTGTGTGCCCCCCCGTATTTTTCCGATTTTTTTCCCAGCATCTCGGGCAAATGCACAGTTGTTGCAGAACTATCCACTCACTACCGACAATTCTAATAACGATAATAGTACTAATATCCTTGCTGATGATCACAAGGCAAGCTGCATCATAATGAAAAAAGATTTCCTGTTTGAAGCTTCCCAACATCCCAACTTCTGGATTTTATCAGAAATCCAATTTTTTTCTCCTTTTTTGGAAGTCTTTTCTCCTCCTCCTCCTCCGAGGGCAATTCCCGCAAATCGTAGTTTTATTTTCGCTTCAAAAGTTACTTTTCGAAGCCGGACAAAGAATTAAGCCCACAACGAAAATCAAAGGAGGAGGCTCCGGGCCAATCGCATTTCATAAGCCAATTCCCAATAATATTTATTCCATCGGCGGAGAATGGGGAAGCCTGGATTTCCTTTCCTGGGGACGATATCGTGTCGGATATCCTCCAGAAAATGATAGATCTCTATCTCTGGCCGGCGCAAAAACTCAAAATATGATCTCCACTAAAACTTTTACTTATGGGGGAAACCCCGAAGACCGAATTGCAGGAACTCTTAAAAGCTCCTTCCCACTCGGCACTCGGCACATCGTCAAAGAAGCACGAGATCTTCATCATCATCATCATCATCTCCCAAAGAAATATTAAATTCTCCAGTAGTTAAACTCACAACTCACTCTCTAAAAAAAATTATTTCTCCGTGAAGGCTACCTTCTCCAGTTTCGCAGAGTGAGCTGATGCAATCTAAAAATAAAATATTTTCGTCCAAGCACAACTTCCTACTTACTTTTTTTTATCGTACTCCAGCGGCATATTTATTTGGGGGGTAGGTGGCCACATTGAACTTTTCCTTGTAAATAAAATCATTTCCCCATTTCTCCCTCGCATTACTTTTAGATGAAGTCTGGACTCACCAGGCAGGCCACCCAATAATTGCTGTACGAAATAGCACCGATCCCAATCCATCCCATCTCAGATCCCACTTTTTTTCTCTTCCACCGTTCAGGTCTCTGGCTCCATTAAAAAATGCATGTGGACTGGGGCGGGAGTCTTTCCTGTTTACTCCCTCGGGTCTCCCTCCCCAAGACATTGCGGAAAGGACTCACTACCGCATTCCCAAGTCTTGGGGAAAGGTAAGTCTTCACCTTCACTCCTGGAGGAGAAAGATGAGATAAGAGTCCAGCTCCAGCTATAAAATGTATTTATGCTCGATCTTGTCGTCCCCCTTCCCACTCCTCTCCCCACATTCCTTCTCTGGGGGTTGATGTCGCTCGGTACTCGGTTGGCGACCGTACTAATATGGTGTATTTCAAATGATGATGATGACTTGTGTTATGTCGTGGTGGCTCACTCATGATATCATGATGATTGTGATGTTAAGGATGTTCCCGTACCTTGGCTTGGCTTTGGCTGGAAACTACTATTATTATTTTTCCTATTGCCTTTTTGTTATTATTACGGTCAACCAGGGAAAAAATATACTAGTTCCAATGCTCACTTGTTCAGCTCCAGCTTCAGCTTCAGGTCGTAAACTTTATTTCTGGACCGCATTAAATACTAAGGAGTACCCCAGAATCTGAGGGGGAGGACGTGGTGCCAAACACCAGAAAGAGGTTCTTATTATTGCGTGTAACAAAGGCATTTCTTCTGATTGGAATGAGTCGGAGCACCCGAACGACATGTGATGTGATGTGATGCAATGAAGTTTTCATATATATTTTATGCCTGGATGTATTCTCTCCCTCGCAGTTAAAAAAACTGGAGAAATTTTCGATGTTTTTTCAGCTCGTTGGGAGAAAGTCATTTTAAAATATTCTGGTCAGATACGACACGACAAGATCTGGCTTCCCTTCATATTTTTTTCCCTTGTAGCCGCATAAAAAAATATAATCTAAAAAAAATCCTCCATCCCCATCTCCCTCTTTCTGGAGAATGGCTTCTCTGGCGAGCGTGGAAATCATCATCTTGTAATGTAACAATATGAAAAAATTAGATGGCAATTTTATTGCCTCTAAAAACTCGGAGGGGAAGTGGCCATTTCATTGGATTTCTCCAGCTCCTAGCCTAGGTTTTCGCTCACTTGACCTTTGACCAGAAGTGGAATTTTCCAGTCTTCCAGTGGAAAGTTTTTAAGACCATATTGCGCCTCCCCCTCATTATTATGTACGCCAGGCTGCGGTAACAACATTCCCGCATTCTGCGACAAGCTCCATTTCTCCCGCTCCTCGGGAAGTATATTGTCCTCATCATCCATCCATCCATCCAGCCAGCCAGCCGGGGAATGGCCATGGCCTGACGAGCCAAACTTTATATTTTTGCATGGGAATCGGAATCACAGAAATTACACTTGCTTCAACATGCTTTCCTCCCGTTGTTGTTTCCCCCTAAGCTGGAATAATGTTCTCATGTTCAGTTGTTGAGCTGAGCTGTTGTGAAAGTTAATGCTGTTGTGAAGGTTTCCAGGAACCGCCTTGCATCTCTCCTAGTGTAGTGTGTATGCATGCAGCTGGGGGAAAAATGCCATCTATTTTATTTTGTTCATTCATTCGCATTCCTCCTCCTTCCTCCAATTCTCTGTGGAGAAGAAGCCATTTTAAAATGGAAATGAAATGGACCGAAGAAAAAAGCCAGAATTCACGTTCAATGGCGGTGCTCAAACGGCGCGGTACAAGCATGTAGCATGTAGTTGTAAGTAGTTACGCTCAATGGGAATGGAGATGGGGAAAGAAAGATGTTTTTTTGGTATTTCCAGTTTTTTTCAACTTTTGATGGAATTTTTTTCCCCGGGATGAGACAAACCGGGACTGGAATTTCAAACCGTTTTGAATATGTAATGGAGGTGGATTGCGATTGCACTGTCGTCCTCTTTGGATCATGATCCTTATGATGCTGATGCTGATGTGGATTAGGACGAAACCATGAAAGAAAAATTCCCCGCTCTCTCTGGACTACTCTGGACCTTAATCATTTTGAATGTGATGGAAATATAAAAACGTCTTTATTACGGGGATTACACGCGATTGAGGAAAAGTTTCCCCCTAGTGGAAGTGGCAAGTTTATTGCCTGCACTGCCTCTTTTGTAAACTATCTAGGTACTCGGGATGGAGTTATTACTGGAGTGGGCAGAGTGGGAGGGAAGATGGACGCATGAATATAAACAACCAAAAGCCATGCATTTGAGAGCACTTTTTATTCCAGTTTTTGATATTTCCCAAGCAAAACTACACAAGTTTGTGGAGGCGAGAGCAATGCAATGCAAGGCGATTTCTTTGCCGTGCTTTTGATTTCCTTTTTATTCATCATCATCATTTATATTTCATGCTGCTGGAGCACCAGATGTTGGGTAATCTTGAAGGGAGCGGCCAGAAAATTCCTTGGGTTTGTGGCTTCCAAATCAAATTTCAAAAGCAGAACTTCATCTTTTTGATGAAATTGCGCCGCACTCGTGAATGTGAATTCCTAAGATTTTCCAGCTCTCTTCTCCAGCCTTTGGTTTTTTTCCTTTTGGGGACTGGGTAAGTAGTAGTGGCCACCACCAAAAACCAAAACACAACACAACTTCTTGAGAAATTTCCTTCGCTGCCGCCGTCCCATCACATCAAATAAATTTGCGGCGTAACTTATTTATGGAAGTATTATTTTTTCATGTGAGAGTGGTATTCTCCATAAGTCTAAAATTACAGGTATGATGATGACGATGATGATGATGGCGAGAACCTACCTAAACATATTTTTCCTCCTGGAGGGAGGAAATACGGGAGTGGGCTGTAGTGCAATTCTTTGCCAGCTTTTTTATTTCCCATATTTCACATTCCCCCGCTCCGCACCCACTCCCTTTTCATATGAAATGGAAAAAGTAAAATCGTAAAAGTGTAATGTACCATTCATCCAATCCAATCCAGGTACAGGTACAGCAGGTATTCATTGCATTCATTCTCCATCCATTGAATCTTATTTGCCCATGAAGAGAATCCCATAAATCTGTTCAGTTCAATTTCACCGGGGACGACTGCCAGCTTTTTTATTTCCCATATTTCACATTCCCCCGCTCCACACCCACTCCCCCGTTTTTATGAAATGGAAAAAGTAAAATCGTAAAAGTGTAATGTACCATTCATCCAATCCAGGTTCAGGTACAGGTACAGCAGGTATTCATTGCATTCATTCTCCATCCATTGAATCTTATTTGCCCATGAAGAGAATCCCATAAATCTGTTCAGTTCAATTTCACCGGGGACGATGAGACGGAGGGAATAAAAAAAATCCCATCATCCTTTAATATATATGTATTTACATGCGTATTTACATTCCTCTCCAGGTTTTTCTTTATTTCTCTGGGAAATGACGACAATAATCGTAGGAGTGTGCATTTCGCTCAGAAGCGAATGTCATACCGTTAGTTTTTTTTCCTTTGTTCACATCTCCCCCTCCTCCTCCGAACTCCGAACATTGTCGCAGGTAATGTACCGGCATCTCCAAATCGCTTTCTGAGGCGGATTCTGGAAAATACGAGCTGGGAAAAAACACATTCAAAATACTTGGGGGAGTTTTACATTCATTCGAAAAAAATGGATGTCGTAATAATTTCTTCCCTTAATGTCACCCGGAAAGCGACAGCCCCACCATGCGACGGAGGTTCAGTGCTAAGTAAAAAGTGTGAGTGGCTAAATAGTTTTCTCGAGGTGCAGAACAATGAACGCCTGGAATAAAGTTCTGATTAGGGTCGACGCAGTCTAAAAAATTTTATCCCGCTTCCGGTAACTTAAAACCCGGAGAAATGGAGATGGTAACGCGGGATATTTTGTTGTGTTATGGCTGTGACATGTTCAAAGCGGGAGAGTGAAGTGAGCACATCACATCACAACAAGTCATATTTTCCTCCCTGGAAATATCAACTGTACTAATACTACTACTACTACTACTACCATTTCGCCTGGAGGGTGGGCACGGAAAGCATTCATTTTCGGGAAAGCAATTATTATGATTATGACTATGATGCATGATATCCAGGTAGGTATTTAGCTGGGGAAAAAAATATTCTTAATGAGGCGTGAGCAACACTTCCTCTTTCCATCCTGATTGCCTGCCTGCCCACTCTGGATCATTAAAAATCCCGGAATAAAAATCCTACCACGGTACGTGTGCCTCCTCACTTTACATAAGTAATCTCGAGAGTTAGCTCCGGAGGGGAGGAAAGCGATTGTTTAGCGACACGTCTCATAAACATTTACGGGAGATACGGTCATTTACCAGTGCAAATTACCAAAAGAAAACAATTAACAACCCAGGAGAAATGCCAAGAGCCAGATCCAGAGCCAGAGTCGGACAGAGATTGAGGAGGAGGGGGAGCTTTTAATGACGACCATGCCATCGCTATCGCGAAAAAAAAATCCACTTAAATGCTCTTAATTCCTTTGATTCTCATTCCACTTTCATTTACATTCAAAACATGAGCCTCTATAGCAAATGGCTTTTTACACTTCTCAACTTTCTTAAGGACTTTGAAAGCGGAGTGGAGTTGTGATGGAGCCGCTCACTGGCATGGCATGGCGTGCACTCCAACAAGAAAAACATTATACCTACACGAGTAAATAAGTAAGTAAAGTAATGCAAATTACAAAAATGTAGACGAGGGGCAATAAAACAGATTTACAAATTCGGGAAATTGCATCATCAGCTCAAGAAGGAAGAGTAGGAGCGTTCATTCTTTTAAGTATTTTTTCTTTTCTCCTCCAGAGAAATTTTTTTCGCCCTGGATGTGGAAGACGCTTTCTCGACTTGAAATGCTTCGTGCTTCGCATTTTCCTCAGGCCCGCTTTGTTCCTTGATGAATGCCATCATTTGTACGACTCTTTATTGCCCTTTGTAAACTTCGACAGGGAATAAAAAAAACGCTCGTGCGTGGAATGGCGTGGAGTGGAGCGGAGTCGCGTTTCGAAAGCGAAGGCACTAAACTACACTACACCTAAAGAAATAAATGAACTGGCACTGGCACATTTTTACTCCCTTCGCCCACGCTTTCCCCATCATTTCTCACTTTCCAGCGGAGGAGCGGGGTAAAATAAAGTGCATGTAGTCGTATTTTTTTTGGAGATTTTAAATGAAACGAATTCTTGCTTTCTTTGAATCGAAGAAAAAGGAATATGCAACAATTTTATTCTTATGCTTCTTATTGTAGTTCCAGTTCCAGTTGTTGTACTATTCGGGGTTTCCTGCTTTTTTACAGGAGCATTTTTTGCTAGTCTTTTTGGACCGGATTGGGTTGGGTTGGGACATGTAAAGCGCGTTTCGGCTTCCCCCACCAAAAAAAGAAATGATTATTATTGCTCTGGATGGATTCGATTCGACTAGCTTGTTAGCATCAATTCATGCCATTATTATTGTGACTAGGTAAAAAATAAGCTTTATATTTCTCGAGATTTCGGGAAGCAGACAAGAAAGGGGGAAACG
>JAHZNH010001142.1:0-15707 GCA_027744355.1 Tyrannoseira gladiata
CACGAGAGCACAATGATAAAGTTTGGCTTCGGTTGGCACTCAGCGGTAGCCATCCATGTCCCAAGCCAACTCAACCATTTTTTCACTCCGCCAGGAAAACATAATACCACGTGCCTTGTCTCTCACTTCACTCAACTTTCTCCTACCCACGCTGATCATCATCATCCTCATCTCCAACTTGACTTCCCGTCCAAAAAAAATCCCCAGGAATGGAATGTGTTTAACAAGCCACATGACAATACAAATAAACTGAACTCCAAAAACTCGCACCACCACACACTCCAACGAATACTTTATTTTTATTCCTCCAGGCATTCATCCTATTTACCTCGAGCCTACTGCATTTCTCCAGGAAACGGGCAACTTCCTCACAGAAATAAAGCAATTTCCCGCCATGCATCATTCCCAATTCATGAGAGTGCACAACTACTTACTAGAACTGTAGTGCATCTCATCCGGGACAAACTGATAAGCCATTAGTTCCATGATTTACATCAATTATCATGACTATGACCACGCATTCCATCCTCGGCATTCTTCTATTCTTCCTCCTCCTCCCTTCCAAACAGGAAAACATTTCTTTCCCTCGGCAAGACCAAACCAAAAGTTATTCATTCTTCGCTAAATACTCTCCGAGAAAAAGTTCATTTTTCACCATTTCCACATTTTTCCCTCCTCCTCGGAGATAAACGAGACCTTAAGAGCCCCTCACATTGCAATCCACAAAAGGGAGATTCCACACTCCTCTTCTAGTCACTCCAGGGGTTATTAGAATAGAGGAGGGGAAGATGAGCACATAACTGGAGAACCCTCCTCACCCAAAAAATATAAGTACTTCACTCTCACTCCGGAGTGAAGGGCCGATGTTATTCTAATAGCTTGTTAGGAAATATTCTCTTTTTTATTTAGGTGACTAACTACTCCTTTCTACTACTTTTCACTCCTCCGCATTATCATCATCATCATCAGCATCCAAAAAAGCGTTTTTTTTTCTCCTGGAGAAATTACATGTGTTTCCCAGCAGGCGAGAGTAATAACTCAGGTTGACTTGAAAAACAAAGTACTACTACTACTCCTAGAACAATATGCATCTTGTCTTCCCCTTCCTAATATAATTTCTCCGAGGGAAAAAAGTATTATCACAAGGAGGAGAAAACTTTGCCATTTTTGAGGACCTGGACCAGACCAAACTCGAACAAAGTACGAACCCAGAGTAAAAGTGCACTTCTCTCCCTTTTTAGCAGCTCACTTCGCGGAATAACAAAAAACAGCGAGAGTGCCGTGCCGAGTGCTCTCTCTCGACAAATAATAGTTTGTACTCGCATGCTTTACTAAATTACGGGCATTACTTTTCCCTTCCCGCCACCAGGTCGGACTCTACCAAAGGAGCTGGAAGATATCCCTGATATTAGCTTCCCACCCATAAAAATTCATTTTGAAGATACACTTTCTCCTCCGTCCCCACTTTGCATACCAAAACTGCTTGGGAGACCAACAAACTTCAACTTTCCCTTTTTTTCTGCAAAAACGGCGCTAATGGTTCCCTTCGGAGAGAATGCATTTTTGCACGAAAAAATACCACGACAGAACAACGAGTTCTAGTGTCTGCAATACCATCCTAGTGTCATGCGGGATAGTAGTACGCTTTCCCTCTCCTGCAGGAGTCCCACTTGTTCCACACAACTGCTTTTTACGACCGGCCATGATCGCATCATATCACACATCACATCCCGAGACTTTCACTTTTTACTCGCTCATTAGTACTTTACAAAGCGTGAAGAGTTCCCACATTTGAACCGCATCCCTCCAAAAACAAGCATTTTGGTGCAGCCTAAAACTCCAGGTTCTACTTTGTCCCTGAGTCCTGGAACAGTTTTTTTCTCCAGTAGTCCGAAAATACTCGCACTTCGCATCAAAATCAATACAAATTACACTTCAATTTCCTAAAACGCATCTTATCATAATCATCGCCATTTCGAAAGCTACCCTGCCCTGACCTGTCAAGACAACCACATTTCTTTTCCACAACCCATTTCCTTCATTTCACTTTTTACTCGCTCATTAGTACTTTACAAAGCGTGAAGAGTTCCCACATTTGAACCGCATCCCTCCAAAAACAAGCATTCTGGTGCAGCCTAAAACTCCAAGTTCTACTTTGTCCATGAATCCTGGAACATTTTGTTCTCAAGTCCGAAAATACTCGCACTTCGCATCAAAATCAATACAAATTACACTTCAATTTCCTAAAACGCATCTTATCATAATCATCATCATTTCCAACGCTACCCTGCCCTGACCTGTCAAGACAACCACATTTCTTTTCCACAACCCATTTCCTTCTCTGACTGGTTCAACGTTCACATAATCTTCATGCAAAATCCCCATCATGATTCCCCGAAAACTACCTACCTATTCTCATTCATTCCCATAAAAATCCATTCGTGATCACGACGATGACGATGCTGATGATCATGTTCATGTTCCCTTTAATTTTCGGTAATACAAATAATCATTACGAAACTTTCTTCCTGTTGTTTTGTCACGTCATGTCGCATTGTGTTCCTGCCCATTCCCCACGAATTTATATCTGTTCACACAAGCCAATATCCATTTCCAGGATACTTACTAACGTCCTTAAATACAAGTAGTAGTTTTCCGAGCTTTACGACCTCAAAAGCACATGCACACTTAATTTTTTCTCCTTTGGTCAAGGCAAATTTCAACGAGCTAACGTCAACACGGGACTACTCTCGTACTCTCCCATTTAAATAAAGTTACCTACTCTTCTCTTTCCCTTCTCTCTGAATGGATATGGATCGAGCCATTTCCACATCATAAAAGTGTAGAGTAAAAAACCATAAGAACAAATTCCTACTTTTTTTGTAACTTCTTCCATCTGAAACGAAATAAATGGTAATAACAATACCAATACTACAACACGAACCAAATGAACATGAACAATAAGGAGGAAAAAAGTCCTGAAAAAAAAACTCTAGACGATTATGACATCGTCATGGCGTCCTCAGCACCGCAGTACCGTAACCGTAACTCCGTTAAATTAAGCTCTTCACTTCTCCCCATATTCACGGCATAGTCTCCCTTCGCAACGACCACTCCAAGACCGTTCTGTTGCGACAATTCTGGAAACTACGGTTCCGGTGCTGGAGCCTTGGCTCCTCGCTAAAAAACGCACATATGTATACTTTGCACGCACTCCCAAATTACCTTTGAAAAAAGGAAGCAGCAATCGCAATCCCCAGCAAATGACATTTTTTCCTAGTGGTGGAGAAACAAAGGCAAATAAATGGCTTGACGATATGGAAAGTCATCATTAAGCACACATGTTATGCTTTTGTTTGCATACTATTATTTTCCTCTTTACCTCCACGCTCGATCCCCAACTACCACTACTCCCACTACCTTTTTTTTTTAAAAAAAAACCCTCCATCAGTTCAGTTCAGACAGTGCTTTTTCATTTGTTTGTTTTCTCCAGCAAAAAAAGTGTCTGGAGATTGTAGCTGACTTGGGTTAAGGACGCATCGAAGAAGCCAAGACGCAAGAAGGAATTTTTTCCTTCTCCTCTCCAGAAGAATATCTGCACATGGCACGGGAAGACACAATACTAATGGCAGGAGAAGAGCGGGCAGATGGATGTTGAGGAACAGATGGGGGACAGCGTTCATTTTTCTCTTCTCAAGTAAGAGCATTTTTTTAGCTTTCCACTCCTGGAGAAAATGAGGGGAGATACCGAAGATTCTTTATGCCAGCACGCCACAGCTACTTAATGTGCTCGCTCTTTCGCTCGCATCCCCTTTTCTCCAAAAAAATGTGAGGAAAAGATAGATGCATAGCTAAACTATTGCTTTGCATTGTATTATGTTTTTTTTGCGGATCCTCATCCACTCAAAGCTTCATTCATATTCCGGCATGCATTATTGAAAAAAATGTATTCCATTCCTGGAGAAGAAGAAGTGTCACAATGACTTTACCAACACCCACGGAACCAGCACAACCCCAGCGATTCAAATTCAAGCGAAAGCATCCAGCCAGCCAGCCAACCCGCAGAGAGAATGCCGGCAGAAGAATCACGTACATTACAATGTAATGGCACAAGAGACTGGGTTGGGATGGGATGGGATGCGACCGACCGACTGACACGAATGAGGAATGTCACATGATTGCTATTCAAAATGAGTGCGAGATGAGTTTCCTATGATAACTTCGCAAGATAAAAAACACTTCAGCTGCTAAGGAAAAAAAATTCTTCCCTTTTTTCCTCGGCTGGCATGTCACTTGCATGCATACACCAAACCCAAACCATCACCACCACCACCACCACCGCCGCAGCTACTACTACCACCTCCACTAAAGAATTGTGTGAGGATGCCTGAAGAGACCAGAGGATGCTTTAGCTCTTTCACGTCACCAGATATTGGAATCATCTTCATCAAGCCGGAGCCGACAGCGTTGTCCTGGCTCGGGCTGAAGACATGGGATGAATGACGGAGTACTTGGGACACACTGCCTTGACTTGGCATTTTTCAATTTTTCCTCCACCGAGAATAGATCATCCGTAATTTTTCCCCCTTCAGACGTGCGTGCCCTTTACCGCCATCCGTACGAGAGGGAAGAGCTTAGCTCAACGAAAAAACTTCTTTTTTCATCTTTTGAATTTCTACATTTTAATAAAAAGTTGATCACATCACAATGAAGAAGATGATGATGATGGCACTCAGCTTCAAAGAAATTGTTTATTTCTCCTCGAGCCCTCCTCCCATGCTTGGAAATCACCATTTCTCGGGAGTCAGAACAAACATTAAAAAGATGCCCGGGAAGAATAGAAATCTCCCTTTTAAAACACATTTCGGCGCACGCATAAACATTATCATGGGGACAAGGACCGGACTTGATCAAATTAGATTTCACTCACATCATCCGTCACATTTTAAGGACAATTAGTTTCTCAGCAAACAACGTGACACTTAAAATACTTAACCCGGCTTAAATCTTATGCCCCCATTAACATTAGCATGATGTGCCAGATGGCGCTTTAGAAGGAAATGAACCAATTTTCTCGCGTCACATGTCTCATCAGCCATAAGTCACGACTCAACTCACAGAAGTGAAAAAAATCTCCCGTTTTTTATTTTCAGTTCCATTAGCATTTTAAAACGCAATAATTAAATCACGCCGGAAAAACAATGCCACTGTCATGGCATGGCATGCCCTCCTCCTGCCACACGCACAATCTGGCTAAATGGTGTTTTTATCACCATGGCACGCTCTTCACAGAGGATTTTATCTCAGGAAAAAAGAAAACATCACCAGAATGAACCTTTTTTTGAAGAAGCACTTTGCGAGGAATGAAGAAAATAGTGATTAGGATTTTTTCGGGGTGAAGAAAAATTGCTATGTCATTCTTCATTTCCGAAATCAGTTTTAGAAAACAACTGATCTAACGTTCTAAGCAACGTTATCATAATAAGATAAAGTTTGATGACCTATGGATTCATACAGATTTCAGGTGCCGTAAAATTATACTTGGGATCCAGTCTAGATCTTCCGCGGTTCTGGTATTTTCTATTCCTTCATATGATGAATATTGTTTTACGGCAATTCTTCCATATAATTACTCCAAGGCTGAGCCAATATTTCTATATTTCTTAATTCCACTGCTTCATCTAGCAGACCTTGGGATAACGAGTTCCCAGCTAAATAAATAAGTATGTACATATTTTTAGCACAACTCTCATTCCCCCAAAAGCTGTGCCACTCATCTCGGATGAAACTTTTTTTTATGACATGATGCATTTTCCCATCTTCATTCATCCATCCCTTTATCCTATCTTAAGCTCCTTCCTTTCTGGAAATGAATAAGACGTTTAACTACCATTTTTTGCGAGCACTTTCCCCCACAAACATTTTATTATCGAGTAGGTATTTTTCTTTAAAACTCATTCCCATTTTCATGAGGCATTTTGATTACCATCCATGGTGGGGGCATGGATGGCACTTCCTAATCCGCAAGAATGTCACCCGCGAAGCCACCACGAAAGAATGAAAACATTCCAGGGATTGCATGCCCCGTCAGCTAGCATGAACGACTGACGACTCCTATCTCATTTTTTTTCTCCGCGCTGCTGCGGAAAATACACGTCAGAAATATAAAAAAGCGATATAAAAGTTGACATGAGATGCACAGAGTCATTTTCGAAGCCAAAACAACAATCAAGCTTGACTTTTGCTTGACATCCACATCCATAGACAATAGGTCGGCCCTACCAAATGATTATACATACATTCATATAGTGCTTATGTATAGTTTTTTTACTTATCTGCAGGAAAAAAAACTTTTTTTTGATGACTTTGTTTGTTTCCCCCGAAAAATTGAAATGATGAGGATGACAATGCAATGACAACAAATCAAAGCATTATTCTTGCCAAAAAGAGTAAAATTCATGGAGTCGAACTGCTCCGTCCTTTGTGGTTCAATTTTCGCTGTGCCCTTGTGCAAAATCATAAAAATCCCGGATAAAAATGAATGACGGACGCGGACTGGACTGGACTGTCATTCTCATTGCCCATGTACTATTCCTATCCAGAGCCATATCAAGTCCAGTCATTAAATCCAATGGATTTCGATGGATGCCCTTAATGACTATATACCACCCACCCATTTTAGAGTGGGAAGCGCAATGTGAATGAATGCGTTGCGCTCTGGAATGAATGAATGAACTTGACCAAACCATAAATTATAGCGGGTCATATATTTATTTATCTGCCAGATTTCCCAAAATAAAATCCAAAACTTATTCCAACGAAAGACACTCTAAATCATCAGGAATCCGCATGATGCGCTGATTTTCGGGAATAAATATTGAGCCTACAACACATTCGGTCCCATTGTACTTTTCCAATTTAATCATTCATTCCTATCGTATTAATACTACTATTTGTGTTATATGCGCTTCCACTTCTGCATCGTCCGGGAGCTAGATTGGACAAAAATTTTCTTTCTTTTTCTCGTTATCTAACAGTTCATCCCATCACTATTCATCCCCGGCCCCGGTCCGGCCCCACCATATCGCACATGAAGGCAGGCAAACTAACATGAGCGTTTTCAAACAGCGCGAGATGTCATCCAGACATCAATCCAGATGATCAGATCATGGCCAAGAGATAATAAACTACTACCACTACTACCATCTATTTTTTTGTATGCACTTCATTCCCTTCATCCCTCTTTCTGTATTCAGGACTCGTCCTCCAGGAAAGCGATAGACAACAATTCATTTTCTTATCGCATCGTAACATCTTTCCCTTCATCCATATCCATCCTGTCCTTGTGAGAATGGAAGTGGAAGTTTTTTTTTCGCCTCCGACATGCATAAAAAAAACTACAATGGGCTTGGCCCTGCCTGGCCTGACTATGACATGACATTCACTCATTCATTCGTTTCATATCGACATGGACTGCCTAATCACGTATCTATCTCTCCTTCCTTTTTTGGATGGATAAAGATATGCACGTCAACGTCAAACCGAGTATCCATACACTTCATCATGATATCACACTCAAACTCACTTGAAAGTATTCTCCTCCACGTCTCCCCAACCATATAGGCCTATCAATCGCGAACTATTATTATTAAAAATAAGGATGAAGGTATTCATCAAACTTAATTACTAAAAGCGCAACAAAAACCTCCTTGACAAGTAGTATCACATAGATAGAGTTGAGTAGCACACGACGAGTCAGCGGAATCCTTAGAAAAAAAATACTTCATTTTCTGGGGATCTGCTGGATTGGATAACGCTGTCGAACGTCGCTCATTATCCTTCCTTCTTAGAGTTTGAATGACAACTCCATCGAAAATTGAAAGCTTCCGTAATCCCACCCCAACCAAACTTTTCCGATAGAGAAAAGGACGAAAAAAATATAGTAAAATTGGTTCTTACACATCACAGTGAGCACGACATCCGCAATCTTCGGGGTATGAATCATAATGTTTGAGGCTTCACACCTCAACCTCGCCAAGTTGTCCTTGGTGCCTGCGGTGATCGTCAACTCGTTCCTGGACTCCCTTCCCAGGGTCGAATAGCTCGAGTCGATTCTCACATCATTCTTATACCAGATCAGCTCCGCCAGTGGATTCCCACCTCGCGACACACAGACGAGCGTGACAGATTTGTTTTCTCGAATTGGCTCTCCTTCCGTATACCCATCTATCCTCGGGGCACCCGGTGGATCTAGGGATTCACACACACATACACATACAGACAATTCAAAAAAAAGAAGAGAATAAAGAACAGTTCCATTTATATTTCCCACAAGAACGAATCAATGAATATTCCCTTCAGTTCAGTCCTCCACGCACTCACTCATTCATTCCGCAGCCGCAACGAATTCCCACTTAAAATTCATGACATTTTCAACACTTCATCAGAATTTCAACCGCGCAAAAAACAGCCACATTGCGAATTGAATAGGGAGGCAGACTGAAAGGAAGAATCTCACTCCCGGGCTTCGGAGTACCTACTTACTTCTCATCGAACTCACTTACAGTGGTAGCAAGCCCATAAGACCGGAACATTATTTTCCGTGGCAAAGGAGCAACCGAACAATAACCAAACCAAACCAAGGAGAGCCACGATCACGATCCAACAACCAATCCATGCCTAACGACATGAATTGGATTCCAATTTAAAACGGAATTAAATTGTGTTCCTTCTCCCTTGTTCTCCTCAAATGAATGGCTCTATTCAATTTTTTTCGGGAAAGAATCCCTCTCCGTGAAATCGCCATTTTCCCCTGCCATCCCCCTACTAAATACGACTCCGATCCCAATCAATTTGACTTTGCGGTCTTTTAACTCAACTCAACTTGGTCTGGTTTGGTTCGGTTTTTTATATATTTTGCCTCCGGGTTCGGTTTAAATAGGGCAAAAAGTAATTAAGGAAGAGGTAAACATATATTTATTTATTCAAGTCTTACATTGAACGCTCAGGTAGACGGAGATCTTCTGCGGTTTCGCCAAAGCCTTGTGTCTTGCCTCGCAGGTATACTTGGAGCGGTCGTCTTCGCTCGTGGGGAGGATCTTGATCTTGCTCCGGGTCGTATTCATCTTCACCGTTATCCCACCCGACTGAACATCAACCAACTCCGGGATGTCTTCGCGATTTTCTGCAAAAAAAATACCAATTCATTCAAAATCAGGTTCAATTCAATCGAATCCAAAAACCCAATCTGATTCATCCTCCTCCTCGATCCTTTGTTATCCTTACTAACATGTCACTGACCCCATACGTTGGACCAGGATTTTTTTCCTTAATCTTCCATTCAATTTATGAAAAGGTACGCGGTACACTTCCCCGACGACTTGATTTCTTTTCTAATCTCCCCATCTCATTAAACTTAAGTCCCAATATAAACTAATCCGATGCAATCGTCCTTCCTTTCCTCCTCCCAAAAAACTTTTTTCCTCCATAAATAAATATATTTCCCTTCCTTGAAAGTCAATAAAATCTGTTTCTGGTCGGACTCGAATTTGCATTAAAAACCCATAGATATCCGTCCCCGAAACGCTAAAGTCGAAACTCTATCAGAAGATTCTTCGAACGGGAGCAACCTTATCCAATCCCAACAGAAAATCCAACTCCAACTAGCCCAACTCTATCCAAGTTTCTTTCCCCCATATTCATAGCTCATTGGTTCCAAAGGAATTAAAAAAAAGAAAGCTACAGGAAAATAAGTAAACAAAACAAATCTCAATCGCACTAGCTCGATCTCGCTGAAACAAAGTTTTCAGCATTTTTCCCCGAATTAAAATGATCCGATCCCTGAGCACCCAAACACACGCAATATTTTTTTAAGTCGCGGTTTTCCTCCCACTTTCTTAGGTATAATGCCATGTTATTCCCCTTTTCCACTTCTCTTCACTCATCTCCTCATTCGATTAAGGCTTCTTTTTTCAGGGATGAATGGCATGAAAAGCCCATTAAAAATATGTATAAACTTCATTTTCAATCTGTACTTGCGTCCCTTAAAAAACTTCTTTATCCTGTTTTCCTCCTGAACCTCCAGTGATTTTCCCTGAGCTAAAGCCAAGCATCAGCATCAGCTCCCCGGATTTTCTATTTTAGGCATTGCCAGGAAGTGAAAGGGAGTTTGTTTTTCGCTGAAAGGTACACACACACACACTCTCTCTCTTTTGGATCCGAGCTTCTGCTGAAACCCTACAACTTTTTTTCGTATTACTCCGCGACTGCGACTTTATTTCACATTCAAACTTCCATCCACCACCACTACGTACTACTTCTACTGGAAGTCTTTTTCTTCCTCCAGAACATGTTTTGGTCGGTAGACATACATCGTGTCAAGGGAATTGTACTAAATCCTATTTCTTCATTACATTTTCCCTTTTCATCGCCAACAAAACAGAGCTCTAGACATGTTTGAGTTTGCATGGATTTCCCTTCGATTCGATTCAATTGACTCAAACTCGCCCTGGCTTTCGTTCGGTTCAATTCACGTGCAAAAAAAACGAATCCCTGCCTTTTTCAGTATTCAGATCCTTTATTTCCACGCTAATTTACAACCGAGACCTGTCTTCTCTCCGGATGTAGTTTCAATCTCACCATCTCACCTTTCACCTGACCTGAGAAATCTAATAGATTACGTTTCACAGGGAAAGAAAAGCGGATTGAAAATGGGAAAGCCGACCAGCGGCCGACCAATCCAGCCAAGCCAAGCAGGGCCAAGTACCTTGTTCCTTATTATCTCCATGTCGCAACTTATTTCACTGTGAAGTGGTGCTCATGCAGGGAAACAGGAACGAAATGGGAGTGGAAGTGGAGTGAGTCAGGAAGGAAGGATATTTTCTCAGTCCAACTCCCAGTCATCTCGTATTTTCCGAATGAATCCACACTTGGCTCTGGGGTCACCCCCACTAACAACACTGGCTTATTTTCCTAAGCAGACAAAGAAATACTACCACTACTACTAATACTAATACTTTCACTAGCTAGTTGAAACCTTCACGGAATAAAGATTTTGAGCGCTCCTCTTGTTGCCCTAGTACAATATGCATGATGATTCCCCAGCTCGCTAGTCACCAGAGCTTTTGGGAAATAAGGAAGCTATCTTAATCTATATTGGTTTGGTGTGGTGGTGGTTGGTGGAGGAGTCAGAATGGATTGCAGGCCCAGTAGCATTTTCGTTCCGGTCTGAATAAAACAATGCAGTTGACTTNGTGGAGGAGTCAGAATGGATTGCAGGCCCTGTAGCATTTTCGTTCCGGTCTGAATAAAACAATGCAGTTGACTTCACTCTTCTTCCTTCTGCCTACGATGATGATCATGATACATTTTCCATGATAACATCAAAAGACCGAGAAATGGACTGGACCCTGGCTATAAATAAGGCTGAAAGCATTTTGGGGACTTGCGCCCTAAAAAAATGGTGAATGTGGCATGGCTCTTCTTATCCTCTCGCAAAGAACTTAAGCATTAAGTACATTCTCAATTTTCAAAATTAACTTTCTTCCCCGAATTAAATTCTCGTTTTGCCCCGCAACATCAAATCGAATCAAACCTTTTCACAACCAAAAAATCAATATCGATCCACCCATCGAGGACGAGGACAACAACATTTACATCCAGATCGTCAACATCCTCATCCCTAACCCGTTTTTTCAGCTCCTGTAATAACTTAAATTACATCTGCATCTTTCCCTCCAAACCTTATTTCTCCAAGTCCTTCCCACTTCCCCACTTCTTTTTTATTCGTCTTCGGTTGCTCCAGCAGCAAAAAAACTCAGACTGTTGAGAGAGCTTCATCGCGTACTCATCTCGTATTACAAAAGATTTCCCCCTTGTGTTATTGCTTCTTCTGCCAACATCTCATCACATCACATTCCCATTCGCCATCCTATCGCTATCGCAACATACAAACTGCTACTACTACTACTCCTACTTCTATTACCATGCCACTAACACCACATCTCCCTAATTCCACTTCTCTCATGAGCACGAACCCAAACCAGCCTCATCGATGAAAGCTGAGACGATAGATATGAGAACATGAGCATCCATCCCCATCTCCAGAATATTATTCCTCCTTCTAAGAAGAAGCCTTGATCGAATCCACTTTCCAGCTGTAACTATTTTTACTACTACTACTATATTTTTTCCACAAAAAACTACTCAAGCAAGATCCCTACTCTTATTCGTTACTACGAATCGTCGAGATGGATGCCATACCCATTGTGCTTATCGCTAGACCAGAACGAACAATTCACAATTCTTCGAATTTCATTAAGATGATTTCCCAATCATTTCAGGGAAGATAATTTTTTCCGATGGAGATATCGCTATCCTATTCCGACGAATCCGAACTTTCCTAAACATTTCTCTTTCGAATGAAAACCCATTGCCCAAGATTCCCCTCCCCACTCCTTTTTCTCATCTCCCTTTCTTTTTTTCGCCGAATCATAATTATCCTATTTTATTCTTCAGCGCTAAAATAAAAACCAATTATCACTACACGAAACACCACTGCAGCATCACTATTATTATCCTTCGCCTTTCACTGCATCTCCATTCCATTTATGGGACCGCCTGGCCTACCCTACACAAGTGCGAATGGAATGAATTAAGTAAAAAAGGATGCTGCTGCTGCTGGATGGAAGAAGAAGTGCAGTGCACTACTTTACTAACACCACTTTTGCAGATAGTAGTAAAGTAGTAGTAGTTCTTCACTCTCTGAGGACCTATGATTGCCACCTCCTAGTACTTTACTTTCTACAACAACTAAAAACTCTAGCCCTACCAACCAACCACTCCGGAAACTGGGTCATCGTCATTTCCATTCCTCTACATCAAGTCAAGCATCTTCTTCCCCTTCCTTACCTCTCAAGTCCACGCCACACCGAGCCGCCCCACTCCTTTCTCTTTAACAACTCATTAAATACAATTAAGCCCCGCGGAGCATTTCTTCGCATTACTATAAATACAACTACTCACTCACTAACTACTAACTACCACTTCTACTGCATTCCCTTATTAAAAGCACCTATACCTCTAATACTCTACATAGGGCATCAGTTTCGGCCCCAATGATCACATTGCCTTGTGATGATGCCGCAATAAAGTAATTTCGCCAATGGATCCGCGCCATTTTCCATTGGTGTATCGTTTCTATTTTCATCCCAGCCCATCAAAATAATCGACGAAACAATAATTTTCTCTCAAAAGGCGAAATAAGTAAGTGTAGCATCTATCTTACTATCTACCATTAAGTGTGCTGCATTGAACTGTCAAAACATAATAAGCATATCATTATTATTATGCACGTGTGGAGTTGCCAGTCAAACAAAAGCAAATTGCGATTGTTATAGGAACGATTACTCAAAAGAATATTTTTTTTATTCCAACTAAAGTGCTTTCCATCCACACATCCATTCCTCCATCATGATGATGATGATGATCATCATCATCATCATCTTCTATGCCACCTCCGTAAGTTTTCCCTTTCTTTCACTAGCTACTGCACCACTTTCGTGAAACTACTTGAGCAATTTCTTTCCTTTTTTTTCATAATACACCCATTTGGCACTCGCACCAGCAACATTTGGGAACTAACGCCTGTGCTAACTCCCATCCTCGCTCCCTTCCTAATAAGCGCTCATTTTCTTGGCATGACGGGAGGCTAATGGAACCGATTATTGGACAATTATGGTCCATTCCCTTTTATATATGGAAAATGTGAATGAGGAGAGTGGAGTGCGTACAATAATTTTTTAAACTTAACATAAATATCCCCACGTTCTTTTTATTCCCTCTCGCAAATGAGAGGGTAATTACCCTTTTTACAAAAAGTAGTGGAGCCATTTTTCCCCAAGTCGTAAATGGTGCGTAATAATAAGCACGACGACAGCGAACGCTGAAGTGTGTGCCTCAGATTCAGGATATCGACACGACGCACCACAATCAAGTCAAGTCTGGGAAGTGAGTAAGTTAGGGAGTAAGTAAATCGCTAATTCCATTTCTTTTTCCCAACTCTTCATCCATTCCCTTTTTTTCTTCCAAATCTCTTTTTGCGTAATTAACCCCGGGCTATAAAATTTTACGCGAATATTTTTTACGATCCTGATCCAACGTGACATTTCATTTATTCCCTCCGTAAGAAAATAAACTTTTTTCCCACTTACCAGTCCTCAGTATCTTGTCATTCTTATACCAAATGATAGTTGCAGCCGGTCTCGCATCCCTCACCACGCACTCGAGATCAATGGACTCCTTCTCCTTCACGGTGATTGTCGCGTCCGATGCGTGATTCACAATTTCAATGGACCTCGGCGGAACTGAAAATTTGCACACAAAAAAACCAGAAAATTAGCTAAGGGCACATTCCACCACAAAAATTCCAATATATGCATACTTTAAAGCAAGCATTATTATTCCAAAGGACCAGGTGAAAGTATAAGTATCCTACTTAGCTCATTCCATTCTCCTCCTCCCTAACTTCCTCAGCACGAACATGATATTTCACTTTTCCCCATGTCATTTCCTCCCATGAGCATGAGGCAGGCTCTGCATCCGTGATTATAACCGTTTTACCACACTTCACCATCAATTAATTGAATTTACAGCGGCCGACCTACCCTCCACTACCAGAACGCAACGCATTTCCAGAGATTTTTCCTTCTTTCTCCTGGTCTCTCTCTTTCCCGAGGTAATCATCATTTTCCTGTGAGCACCAACCAAACCAAAAAACCCTAGCCTCTTCACTCTACTCACTCACTCGCTCGCTCGCACTTTTCATTTTCCCCACGGCAGCCCAGCGAGCCGAACGAGGCTACCTTCATTTTATAATGAATAATAAATGGATCAACTTTAGAAAACTAATTTAGCTCTCCTTCCCTAAATCAAAAATCACACAAGCCTCCACCGCCACTGCTGCTGCTCCTTTTCATCCTTGCACATCCACTCAAATGATATGATCACGCAAAGACCTCCAACTTAACTAAAGCTTTTTCTTCCTCCCCGCTAATTTACTCGAGAGAGTCTAGACTCCCCACTCTCAGAAGAGAACGGCGGACGATGACGATCACCACCCACTGGGAAAAATCTCTTTAAAATGCATCACATCACATCAAAACATTTTCCCGGCGAGGGGAAAACCCCCATCATCATTATTATCATTACTATTACCATCATGGCTTCTTGTTTCGATTTAATTGTATTAAAGTGAAATATGCTCAACATTCAACAACTCTCACCTTCCACACTCCCCATTCATCCTCATTTTCCATGCCTTAGAACATACTAAACCTAAAGCCTTCCTCTGAAGCCGTACTAAAAACATCATTCGCCGCTTCTTCCGATTATTAAGTATTACCGTATTTCCTGAAATAGAGAACCGTCCTAGAATTGGAGAATTGGGCTCTACATTTTTCCTAACTGAAAGATCCTCAAGCCAAATTAAGCAGAAAGTGTTAATTCGGACCCGGTCAATCACAAAATAGTACGGTTCTATACCGATAACTTCCTTCCCCACACCAGTCCATAGCTCAGCACTACTTTCCTTTGAATCCACTTCCCTCCTTCTTTTTTTCCATTTCAAGTAATGGAAAACAAGGAAAATCCATGAAAATACATTTCCCATAAAATAATCGTGATCATCATCAGGATGCTCAAGCCCCGCT
>JAHZNH010001143.1:0-13935 GCA_027744355.1 Tyrannoseira gladiata
CCTTCTTTTCTAATTCTAATCCTTTTTGGCACACTCCGCTTTGAAGGGCGGACAAAGGCCATATTTACTTAAAACTTTTTTTGTCCAGCCACATCAATAGACTTCCACTGGGCCGGATCTCCTTCTCCTCCTCTGGCCTTATGCAAAAATGTAGAGCCTCCCTAGTCTATTCTGCAAAAATGGAGACGTGGTGATGGCAGTGCGGTGACGTGGTTAGTGAGTTACCGAATTTCCGGGAAATCCCAACTCCAACTCCCATTTTCCGAATAGATAAAGCTCCAGCCCAGGCCGGCCCAACCAAACTTTTTTTTTGCTACTCGCTCCAGTTCACAAATTCAAAATGGTATTGTAAATTGTAATTGTGAAGGCCTTGGGCCCTCTGACAATGAAATGCGTTTTTCCCTTCCTCCATCCCATTTCCCCCGAAAGGGGGGATTTGGAATTGAAATTGAATGGAATGGGATCGAGGGACAAAGTTGGGGTCTTCAATTTCATTTGTGAGGAGACAAACAACCAAAAAACCAAATTTTTTTTTCCAGATGGGAGAATACTTGGGCCGGGTTGCGTAAGTGAATCGTAAGGGATTATTCAATTTCGAATTGATCTGATCTGGTCTGATCCACTCGCAAAGTTTGATTTTGATTACACATGGAAATTCACTCGTTTGCTTAATCCTCCCAAAAAAAACTAAGAATCATCAAATGAAATGCCATGACTGCTCCAGGAGCATCAAACCCTGGTGCCTCAACCTCCTCCTGGCGCTCCGTGGGTGGTGGGAGTAGGATTGTGTAAACATCGCAAAACTGTAGTATTGAAATGAAGTTACGCAAAAAAATATTCATAAGTAAGCACGTTACCCAAGTAGCATTTCATTAGCGGGGAAAAGGTAGATCTACAAGCTGGGGGAATATGGATATGGGGTAGGATTGCAAAAAGTTTCGAGTTGTGTTAGGCATGACTGCTCCAGGAGCATCAAACCCTGGTGCCTCAACCTCCTCCTGGCGCTCCGTGGGTGGTGGGAGTGGGATTGTGTAAACATCGCAACTCCAGTGTATTGAAATAAAGTTACACAAAAAATATTCATAATAAGTGAGCTCGTAACCCAAGTAGCATTTCGTCAGCGGGGAAAAGGTAGATCTACAAGCTGGGGGAATATGGATATGGGCTAGGATTGCAAAAAAGTTTCGAGTTGTGTTCAGAAAAGGTTTCGAAGATCCCTCGCATCATTTTGCAAGCTTAGCAGGCCTGAGCTGTACCATTTCTTCCAGAAGAAAACTTCATATTTCGTCATAGCTCATTACCCAGCGACAGCGACTCAGCCCAAGAATCAGGTTGGAGCTGGGGCTCTGATATTTCCTCTGGCTTGAAACTGGAAGAAAAAAAAAGTTTGGTTGGAGCTTTATCTATTCGGAAAATGGGAGTGGGGATTTCCTGGAAATTCGTTCACTCACTCACCACGTCACCGCACTGCCACCACCATCAGACCAGGCCACCACCACGTCTCCATTTTGCAGAATAGACTAGGGCGGCTCTACATTTTTGCATAAGGCCGGAGGAGGAGGCGATCCGGCCCAGTGAAAGTCTATTGATGTGGCTGGACAAAAAAAGTTTTAAGTAAATATGGCCTTTGTCCGCCCTTCAAAGCGGAGTGTGCCAAAAAGGATTAGAATTAGAAAAGAAGGAGGAAAAAGTCGCTCCTCAATGCGCCACTAAGAAGATCCCAGAGAAGGAATTGAGTACGGACTTGGACTTGCTTTTGTTGTAGCCTCAAAGCCCAATCTCTGCTTTCTTGGACAAGAGGCACTGGGATGGGATGGGATGGGATGGGATGGATAAGCCTCCTCTAAATTCAAAAAAGTTAATCTCAATACATTGAGCAACAATGAGAACTTTTTGGAGGAAAGGAGTTCGCCCCAAACTTCGAGTTCAATTCAAATCGGGGAAGAATTACTTATTCATCGTGAATGCCTAAGTATCCTGCACAAGATTTAAATATTTTCCCTTCCTTCAGAAATCTTATTCTATTAGCTGGGGAGAATCCATTCAGGAAAAGGATTTGTGGAGTTTGGGAAAATGGAGATGATTTTGTCGAAGGTCAATCCATCCAAAATGAAAGCTGGAAGATGTTCCAACTTTCGGATTCAGACCCGCTCGTGCTTGCCAATGCCAAGGAATAAGTAAATTGTCAACTTGATTCAAGGTCTTCTACTTATTCAGAATGTGATTCCCCAATTCATAATTAAAAGTGGATTGGTTGTCGTGCAAGTGTCCTCGTTTTGGAATCCATTCTTCCCCTATCAGCCCAGTACAAACACTTCACTCCAGGAAGGGAAAGGTGACTGTCCCATAAGATGCTTTTGTCTGCGGAGTCGATTTTATTTTTTTCCGTGGAAAATAATTAATACCTTTTCGTGCAATGACCCTAACGGGATTTTCCGTTTCCTGGAGAAAGCATCAAAAGCGCGAGCGAGAGAGTGAGGAAAAAAATCGTTTAAAAATGTATCAATTCAGCAGAAAAAAATCCTCGTGTTCTCGTGCCTGCTGGAAGAGGAAAAAAGGATTTCGTGTCAAATTTATGCAAGCGCCACATAGATAGCAGGAAAGTCATGCACGTGCTCCATACCTAACACTACGAAGTATTTACTCCAAGCTCGTAGAGGCTTCGGAAATGTAATAAAAACTAGATTTGCAGAATTTGAAAAGAAAATCGAGTAAGAGATCATCTTAGAAATTCCCATTCTCTTTTTTGGGGAAATCCACCGGAGGAAGGATATTTCATTAATTTTTCTTCTCAACCCTGCATAATTAATTACTTAAGCTTTCGCCACGAAGAGCAAACCACACGAACGGATAGAGCTCACTTTCCTGTGGGGATCGGAGGTCATGGCATGCCAGATAAGTATTGTAGCTTCTTGGGTGTTGGCGTTGATTCACCTCCGTTTAAAATGTAATTTATTGGGATTCTCTACATTTAATTAGATCCACCATAAATCCATATCTGGAGATCCTGGAGACCGATCTGCGGTAGGTTAGGGAAGGGGAGCGCCATCCGAGAGCAATAAATTTGTTACGGGGCAACCACTCCGTGACGTGAGCTCCTACACGAGATCGAGATCTTCCTCCGGACCAGAATTTCCTTTTACGGAGGCATTTCATCTTCTTATTCACAAAAATTCGCGAGTACAAAATTGCTTTTGCCCGTAATTGGGAAAGCCCTGTTGGAATTACTCAAACTTGACCTGAAAGGAAGGGCCTGGCCTAAGCGGCCTCAAGTCCTAATTCGGAACTGGAAACTCCCCAACTCAAACCAAGATTTCTCTTCCTGGAATTCATTTCTTCCGGAAAAGATGGGGATTTTCCAGGAAGCCAAATCCTCAGAAAAGTTGTTTACGTACGAACACGTGAAAGTACTCGAAGTGATGGGGAATCTCATCAGAAGAACAAACAAAAGCTGGAAGGTGAGTTTGAAGTGATGTGATGGGCGCCAAGTACAACTACAAAGAGTGCAAAATCCGATCCGATCCGATCTGATGTGATCCGACGTGTGATGGGAAGTTGAGTGGCAGAGAGGTAGACAACACTACTTTATGAATATTTTAATTCAAAATGGAAGAACTCACTCAGAACCTTAATGATCTGGAAAGGGTATTAGCGCCGTAGTACTCCACCCAAGTCTGATGGAAAGCCTTGGAGGGAAGTGAGTACATCAGATCCAGTTTTCCCCCGCCGGCATAAAATCTCCATTTTGATGGGAGCCTTTTATCTTGTCATTTTCCCATGGAGTGGATAAAAGTTCCCGCGTTCCCTAACTAATTCTCCCTTGTCGGAAGGGTTGTTAATGGAATTTGCTCGCGTCTTGTCTTCAAGCCAAGTCTCCTCAAAATGGAGAATATAGAAGAGAATATTTATGCCCGAAAACAATTGGCTTGTCTTATCGGCTTCGGGGTTATTGGAGACGGTGGAGACGGCATACCGATTTTGATCTTGATGGGATGATGAATTGCAATAGCATCTCATTTCCGCCATGTCCCGTGGCCAGGATAAGATTAAGGTTGAGATTTGAGATTCTATTTTCGGAATGGATGGTGGATCAAGGCTAACTAATAGAAAAGCACTTAGGCACTGGCTGGAAAACAAGGACATTTCATTTAGACCTACTGATAGGTGACCCGTTTCCCAGAATCAGAATCGAAAGGAGAATTTTAAATGTCCCCTTTCATCTGAATCAAATGAAAGGGCTGAAATTTGTCCTTTGCCTTGGTGATTATCAAAATAGCCCCGGCGACAGAAGTTCTCTCTCTCGAGCTCAAAAACAATTTCTGGAATAATGGGCATCGGTGCAGTTCCAATGACTCACTCATTCCTTTTCATTTCATTCTCTTTGAAGGTGCTCCCTCTGAATCCCTGAAGCTCGAGGAAAATTCTAAAATCCGGTATCACGTCTCCAGGAGAGGAAGCACGGAACCTTGGTGACTCTTTTTAGGTAGTTATTCAACCCAAACCGAAAAAATCCTCCCCATTCCCATTCCGACTTCCACATCCAACCAGAGCTTCCTCTTCCTTTTTGCAAAAAAAAAATACAAAACAAAAAAAGCACTTCCCATTCCTCCGGCTTAGGAGTTTTTAAGCCTTTCCTGGACAAGACTACTGAGGTAGTATTACCAGTATTCCTGCAGTACTTTTAACTTCCAAAACTTCCAAAAGATTTTCAAAAGAATGTTGGGATGGAATTCAAACAAAAAACTTTTCTCGAGTTTGGGCCCTCCGTGAAGGTATTTTTCCAACCACTTTTTTTTCTCCAGAAGTTTTCCTCCTACATCCTACCTTCAAGTCAGCCTCAGCCTTGAACAGGAAAGCCCAAGCTGGAGCTTGGGGATCGGATCGAGCCAAGACCAAGTACATAATTTTTTTTGTTTTCTCGCAGCTTTACTACAATTTCAACAGACTATCACTCTCACTTGTAAATGAATTGACTTGAATTCTGGATCCAGCTCCAGACAAAGAGTAGCATGTGTGCTGGAAATAAAAAACAAAAGCTGGAGCTGGAGCTGAAATGGAATTCTCAATGGGCTGGCTGAGGCTGAACATGTGCCCGATCGACTATTTTCCCTCGCTTCGGTTCAGATACAATTCAGACCCGAGAACGAGCTAGAGCGATTCACTTCATTTCCCTGACATGCAACTCGAATACCTAGTACTTGAAATTGGGGGTCATATTCCGATTGGGAGAGTGGAGGGCCAAGGTGGAAGTTCCATAGAATGGAGGCGAGTCGTCTTTATGATCTCTGAGCACACAAAAAAATACGCATTAAGTGCTTGCACGAGACAAGCCATAAAAACAAGAGTTGATTCGGTTTTGTTGGACTGACTGACTGGAGTTGGAAGCTGAATCCGGAGGCCTATCATCATGATTCCGGGTCTTCCAGGAAGAGATGGTTTTTTCCTCCACTGGTGTCATGAAAAAAATGGACTCTGACTTGTCAACAGTGGAAAGAACCCCCCATTATTATTACTGGGGCAACTACTTATCATCATTTGCTCGGGGTATTTAGATAGGTCACTCTCCAGTCTCCAGATAGGGGGAATGAGGTACCGCCTTCACCCATTTCCAGTACCTTTCGAATGGGGGAGTGGGCACTGTCCGAGAAAATGCTCCGCCACATTATTATTTTTCCAAGTGCCACTGCCATTCCATTATCACGATTTCCCTTGTCGGGGGGACATAATCGCTCTTTTCTGGTCTACTCCGGGGGCACCTAAGTGAAAAGTGAAAGATCATAATGCGCAATAACAACTCATCCTGGGGCAGTAGCAACATTTTCTTAAAAAATTACAAGGAACAAGGGTGTAATGGCCACAATTTATCTCTGAAATGAAGTTGGCCAAACATTCTATTTTCTCCGGATTACTTCACGACTTCGTGCAAAGGTTACTCTACTAAGTACTACGTGTGGCCTTCATCTTTCAACCTCGGGAGGAATCAGGAATGGGCGGAATACCATCAGAAGAAGAAGTGAGTAATGTGCCTTTCCCCTTTTGAGCTCATTCCAAGCGCCTCTTTGTTTCACCACAATTTCCGGTCTCCTCCATTCCATTCCATCGAGGAGAACATCAAAGACCAAACCAAGGGGAATGAGGACTGGACTGGACTGGAGAAAAAAATCAATGCTGGAGAGAAGTTGTCACGGAGTGAAAAAGAGAGTGAGTTTTTGCGTCAATAAAAAATTTACGGATCTTATTCCTGCCTCCAATTCACTTTTCTCCTCATCCCCTCCATATTTCATTGGGGGAAATCCCATCGCAACAAACAGAACATAAAAGTTTTAGCACTACTACTACTACTACTACTACTACTGCACTCTTCCCCCTTTCCCCTCTCGGGGTAGTGTACAATAGTGTGGTGGTGGTGTTTTTTTTTGTTACGTAAGTAAGTGAGTATACTAAAAAGTACGTGTGGTGCGTGCTTGGGGGTCGGAGGTCTCCCGGATATATTTTTTGGAATGGCACGTTCCCCATATATTTTCCCGTGTTCTCCATTTTGTTCGACAAAGTGAGCAACGACTGCGGACTGGAGTCGATTCCAAAAACAAAAACATGCCATTCTACCATCCTTGTTTCCACCGGAGGAAAAAAAGTTTGCCATGCAAAACAAAAACATGACGACTGGAACTTCTGGAGTGCGATGGACTGCTGGAGCTATTGTACTGTTGTACATTGGTTAATAAAAAAACTTGTTTTTTTTCTGGAAAAACACGTCGTTCCCACATTCCCACCTTCGACCGAAATGTCCTTCCGAGCCGAACTTTAGAGCGAAGGGGAAAAGTGTCGTGTTGGGAGTTAGAGTTGCTCCTATTGTATTACACTTCCAGCTCTATTCTGTTTATCGTTGGAATAGGCTCCCATGAATGAAATTTCATTTTGAATCGAACCCGAGTTACTAAATCTCTTCCGGTTTGGGGGACATGCGAAAATAGACTCGTGATACTCGTGTTTTCATTTTTTTATCATTGTTTTTTTCATCATGTTTTTGGAGAGCGAGTTTCATGAAACGCGATTTGAAAGCACCAATTAACTCCGTTAATCCATCAAAGCCCCTGTCGGAAAAAGGAGCACGAAAACGAGATAGGAATCGATTGAACTCAAATCCTCGTTCGTGCCCGGAAATGAGTTTGAAGTCGCTTTAATATTTCTCGTTAGACCAAGTCGACTAAATCGCTTTTCATTTAATTTTAGAGTTGAAGTTGGTTGAAGTCTGGACTAAATAGATTACAGAATAGGTTCTTCATGGTCACCATTTTAACTTTTGCAATTCGCAACTGCAAAAACTAATTCACACAAATCAAGTTCTTTTTTGCACTTCCTTAATGTGTTTGTTAGTATGTAGCTCATACTTTTGCCGTAATTCTCGTGAAAGATGGTAATTCCAGTTAAGTAAAGTTTTTTTCAGCAAACTCAGCAAAAACTTACTCCAACCATTAGGGTGTACTATTAGTGCCCTGGAACTAAAAAATTGTATGCAAAAATATTATTGCTTCTTGGAAAGATAGGATCTCTTCATTTGATTTTTCCCCGGAACCAAACTCTCATCTTTATCGCGGGTGCATACATGACTAGTCACGATCTCGACTCACGATTTCCAGGGTTCCAGGGTAACATCACATCCTTTTTTCGTGGAAACATCACCATATTTACTCCCCATCAAATATGAATGCTTGGTCTTGTCCTGGTACATCTCGTGCTGCCTTGGTATCCAGCGCTAATTGTGAGTCACATTGAAACAGTCGATCTCTTTTTTTCTGGATGGCGGACATCAAACCCATCATCATCATCGGGGGAGGAGATCGCAGAAAAGGGAATGGGAAGAGTGATGTTTTATGGCACCATTTCCGTGAAACAGTGTAATAATCAATAAGACCGAGCATTTGCAGGATCCTCCAGTGCATATTTATCTATTCCCATTCCAGCAGTGAAGTGAATACGAATACCCTTGGTACTTGATGCGATGTGCAAAAACTCCCGTAGGTAATGCAAGAGCGAGTTTATAAAAGCGCATAATAGCTTTATGAAGTCTGCGGGGAAAAACTCGAGAAAAAAATGTGCCGTCTCCAGGCATGAACGTTTTTTCCCTGGAAATGAGAAAAGAATGAAATAACTCGATCCACATCCACGGTGAACCTGCAACACAGGGCAATATGCTTCCCTAACCAAGCTCAAAACTGGAAGAAAGAGTGCAAAAAACTTTTTCCCCGTCGGAAGAATTAAGTGAGTACATTCTTTCCCAATGAATTCTTGATTCCAGAGCGGAAAAATTCTCCAGAGAATAAAAACTCGCTCATTTTTCTTCCTTTTAGCGTGAACTTTTTCACCGTGCATTTATGCATGCGCCGTCATAAATACATCCATCCATGGCGATGATGATGACGATGATAAAAACTCGCTCATTTTTCTTCCTTTTAGCGTGAACTTTTTCACCGTGCATTTATGCATGCGCCGTCATAAATACATCCATCCATGGCGATGATGATGATGGTGATGATTATGAGGATGTCTGCGTGTACATAAGATAAGGCGAAGTGGAAATTGGCCATTTCGTATGCTAACAGGAACTTAGCACATGCACTAAATACACATGTTTTCAGTCCTGGACGAGATCCTGGAATTCCAGTTCGGGTGGAGGTGGAGGTGTTAATGCATTCCCTGATCCGTGACGTGGGGGATCTAATGCGTGAAGAGGGGAATTTGGTGCAGAAGAGCGGCAATATTTAGAGGGCAATGAGCATTTAATGTACGCACTAACTCAGGAGAAAATTGCCACTCTCTTGTAATCAAAACTACATCCATTATTCACTTAATGCGCTCCCAGTCCCAGTATCCAGAGCTCTGGAAACCGCTCTTTGATTACCCAAGAAAATGGCGCATTAAGTATGCCGGGGACTAGAATGCTGATGAAACCCCGGGGAGCCCAGGTACCTACCCGAAAGTGGAACATTTGAACAGATCGAGTTATGTTCTAATTACGGGGCGGTGGAAGGAGCGGAAAAAGTTTTGCGGGCTTATTATGCTTCGTTAACCGGAGGAATATGGAGCGGCTGTTCATGCGAAATTTTGGGGAGTTGGCAAAGGCAAAACCTACTCACTCCTTTTAATGCCGTTCGCAGTCACCACCATCATCACCACCGCCTTTCTCTGACGGATCATGTCATCCGCACCCGAAAACTGAAAAGCCGAAAGGGGGAAAGGGGATGTGATGTGGTCGCTCCACCGCCAAATGGAGATGGAACTAGATGAAAGCGGATGGAATCCCTTTTTTTATCGGGGATTGAGCAGATTATTAAAGCAAATATTGTGATTACTAATAAGCCTCCTGTGACCCGCGGAGCCATTTTGCCATTTCCATATTGATGAGGAGGACGGAGGAGGAGGTGGAACTGGAGCTGGTCGTGTTTGCCACGCAATTTCCCCAACATTAGAATATATTTTCCTCCTCAGCAAAAACTTCTCCTTTATCTGAAAACACCTCACCTCGGGCGTCTGAGGTGGGGAAATCAGGTTCCCCATTATCTACCCGCAGCACATCATTAGCACATCTTAATGAAAAAAAGTAGAAAGTTTTCGTGATGAGCAGGCAGACGACCGCGAGCTGCATCTTGAGGAAATCTCATTTCGAAACTTCGGATTTCGACATGATCCCCCTCGGGAGAGTCAAGGGAAGTCGGGAGGAGTCGAACAGACCACATCATCCTGATCATCATCATGGTCATGAGCTTTACTTCCACCTTGGCCTTAAGCAATAAGGAGGAAGAGGAGAGATGTTGGGAAATACTTTTCCTCAGTTTAATACTCTCCGTCGTCTCCGTGTTCGTGCACAGGTCACAGTGATTCTTTTGCAATTTCTGGGGTTTGGTTGGGGAGTGGCTTGGCTTGGCTTTGGTTCTTTGGTCGCTTCGCTTTGAGATCTTCGACCAGAATCCGGGATCCATTGCTGTGGTTTCCTTAAAGTTCATGTGCATTCGCATTCCCTTCTCGATCAACCCGATCCGATGCATAGGGAGCGGAAGCCACGAAATCCAATTTCTGCAACTATATCCTCCACAACCCCATAAACTTCTTATTCCTATAGAAGGAAAAGTTGCTTAGTGCTCCGTGGTTTGGTTTACTTTTCCTTAATGTAGCTTTAAAAATCTAATCAAGCCACGAGAGAAAATAAACGGGCCAACTTTACATCTCTTCAGAGAAAAAAAGTCTCGCGAATATTATTATTCCATTTACATTGCTCTGCTAGGGAAAAATCGGGGAGGGGGGAGGGGGATGACGTGGTTCGTGGTTCTGAGTTCTGATAATGTTTGGATTATCTCCGCGCTCGCTCGCTCGTTCGGAAAGTTTGTCAGTGTTACAAACTGATCGAGTAAATAAGGAGCTCATAAAAAAACTTCCTTTGGAAAAAACGGACTGAGATGAGATGAGCTGACTAACTGAACTGCCCGAGGAAGGGAAAGAATATTCCCTGAAGGAATCAGGAGGAAAAACAAGTCTGCGTTCGGATTCTGGTTCTGATGCGATACCATGTGGCGAAGATAGACGATTAATGATTGTGTCATGTTCCTGCTCCTCTCGTCTTGTCTTCTGGGATTCGTCGCTGGAGGAATATCATATCGACTCCATAAACATAATAGAACCTCACTCCTTGAGAAATACTCCATTTTTGGGGGAATATGTGTCAAGGAAATGAATATGGAATTGTACTTTTCCATGTCCCGCATACATAATCCAGTATCCAGCCCAAAGTCAAGTCGGAGGAGGACACGTCATCTCGCAGATAAACAAAAACATGGGAGGCCGTGCGATGTGCGATTAATATCCACGGAGGCATGTCGATGTCGTGTCTTGGTAGTGACATGACAGGGGAAAATAAAACTGATAACGCGGTTACGGTTACTCCAGCTCTTGGTGCGATCGAATCGCTGGTGATTTCGCGTGGTATTGATGCGATGTGATCGAAGAGCTGCTTGTCGTGGGATCCATCAGTGCGGAAAAGATTTCCAGGGATGGGCTCTCGGGTGTGAAATAGAGATGCATATAGGGCATTCCCGATTGATTGGGGGCTGGAGCGCTCATCGTAAATACTGATTCAGTGGATGCGGTTCCATACTTTGTTTTTTGGAGGGGGGTGGGTGTTCTAGGGCAAACGGACGCTTCCAGCCATCGGCATTGTTATGTGATGCGATGTGACGTGATTCACTTCATCATAATGATCATCCTTGTCCCCCTCCCGAATAAAAAAGTTTCGTAATAGTTTGTGGAGCATGCTCAACGCAAACTCATCATGCAATCAGTACCAATACTTTCTCCAGCGCTCTCCTCCTCTTCCTGGAAAAGTTTGTCGTGAATAAATGAGGATCCTCAACTTGACTGGAGCATGCATAGAAGAAAGAAAGAGTGCACATCAGCTTGCTTAAACATTCCTTTTTTCCTTTTCGGAGGGGGTCGATAGAATAGAATGGAATTGCAAAATTTTGATTGCACTCGTCACTCGCTCCGCAAAATGTGAAGGAGAAAGGGAAACAGTGTTTTTTTCCATCACGTCACACACTCTCCCCTTTGTTCTCTCATCCGCTTGGATAATCCCCCGAAAAGAAATATACGGGAACTCGAAACAGTATTACTTTGTCATCCAGTTCTTATCATGTCAGTCAGTCGGCCTTTGGAACTTTTTTGGGGGGATCACAACAACGGAAAAAAAAACTTCAAAAGAGCGAGCTTCATCGGTATCCCTGTCTTCCTTATCTCAGAAGAGCTTCTCCAGTCTCCTGTGTCCTGTCCTGTCCCTGGGAATAATCATCCTCCTTTTTCTTCCCCTTGTGCAATTTATATTTCCTCGTTTCCATCACTTCAAAGCACTTTTCTCGCCTTTTATCCCCCGGGTTCACTTGATACCATGTTGTTGTTCTTCTTTTTCTTGGGCTAAACGACGAATCTTCTTGGTCTTGGCGAATCGGCAATTTCACCGTAATGGTGGGCTCCTACTAGTTGTTGATCACTGATCCGAGAAAAAAATGCCCAAGTCCAACGTGAATAATGACATGATCAACCAGCCCACCTCCTTCTGTTTATGTCCCTTTCGCTGGTTCCGGTAAACAAGTTTTTTATTGGGGTTGCGCAATCATCAGTCTCATTAAATCCCGATCGATGTTTTTCCTCACGAGAGCCAATGCATATTTGTCAGATCAAGGAAGAAAGGATCTTGCCGAGTTTCGGATTAGATACATTCCCCAGTCGTTCTCCATTTTTAGGAGAATTAATCAAGCGGAGCAACCTAACTACCTACTTGCAGTTCCTTGATTAGCCCATAAAAGCCTTAAAAGGCCCGAAACATGAACAAAAGTTGAGTGTCAACTCACATCAGGATCATCATTTCTCTGGTGCTTTTTCAATTATCTCCGCAATTTTCACCTGCTCCAACTCCAACAAGTAAAAAACTCTGAGCCCGAGTCGACTGATCCGCTACTGAGCACAATTAAGTAATGTGGTCAACAAGTTTCTGAGGTGATCGTGATCAGGCTTCACTACCATTTTTAGTTTTCGGGTATGGCAGATGAGATCAGGATTAGCCCCGAGGATTTGGATTAGCCCCACCACGGCCTAAACCCCTCCCCCCATTACAATTTTCAATTTTGGCCGGTTAAAACCAGTGAAAAACAAGATTTTCTATTTCAGTTTGATCACATATTTCCTCTTCTCTTAAGATTCTGGGCAGGGAGAGGACGACACTCTTCGCATCGCATCGCAATAAAAAAATGCGATGAGCGGACGGGAGGACAACGAGAATTTTCCTTTTCATCTCATGTCCCATCATTTTCCCCCTTTTTTTACGCTATCGTCGCGTAGCATGATTTACATCCTCCACATCCATCTACAGTTCCCCCGACCTCCGTTCTCATCATCAAAGGGGAGTAATGAAAGTGCAAACATCCTTGTTCTGCTGCTGATGCTTTTTAATCATAAAAATGCAAAGAGACGCTGGCTCAGCTTCCCCAGATGTTTTTTTTCAGAAAGGAGAAGGAGAGGACAGAACAAGATTTCCCTCTTTTAATAATTTTTTCGCCGGCATGGCAGGACGGTAGCGGCGGCGGAGGGGAACTGCTCCCCAGTGTAAATACTCCTTTTACGTTTTTATTAAAAAAAATCTTCTGAAGCGCCGCCACCAGCTCACTCGCCATCTCAATTCTCAATTGAGCTTGTATTGCATGCATCTTCCTCGCACTCACCTTGTCTCACGGCCTTAGTCTTGGTCTTGACTCTTGAATTTTCATCGGAGGTCGTGTCGTGTCCTGCCTTATTCGACTCGTTTTACTCTCGCTTTTTTGAAAAACTTCCGAACTCTCCCCGGGGAAGATCTATCCACATCGACATGGATATGTAGTCTACAAGGTTGGCTGGATGGATGGAAATAAAATGGATCTTGATTCTGGAAGGAGGATTCAGGATTCCTGTTTACTTTCCCAGAAGCGGAGGCTTGCAAAAAAAACCTGGGGAAAGTGAAATGGCCGTCGTCACCCGAATCTGGGGTCAAGCCAAAGGAATAAGTATTTACACTCCAACTAAAAGTCCCCGTTTTATTCTTAAGTGGATTATGTCCTGCGTTATGATTATTGACGGGAAAATGGCGAAGAAATAATAATTTTTTTGGCTCAACCCACATACATTTTTTAGCGGCAATAAAACCATCTGTAAGTACTTCTGAATGTAGTAGAGGGACTAGCTTACAAGTCCCCCGGTGGTTGTAGAAGGGGGCATATTTTCAGAGGAAATAGAACGAGCCAGTTAGCTCCATGCATAGGGATGATGACGACATCCCCCTCCCTCCAGAGTGCCTCCTGCCTCCACATCTTGCCAAAAACTTGGCTTCTCATGTTCCCCTTGAAATAACAAACTTTT
>JAHZNH010001144.1:0-10306 GCA_027744355.1 Tyrannoseira gladiata
ACGTTTTAATTATGGCAGGCAAATTATAGGCCAGTGGGAATGACTATTATACCTCAGGATTTTGTACAGCTTGACCATTGTCTTTGGAAGGAACTCTAGGAATCCGTGAGCATGGCATACCATTAATTGCCGGCATTCCTCATCCTCTTCCGGAACCAATAAAAAGATGGACTCGAGAAATCCCAGGGGTTTGAATGAATTATCCTTTGGCACAACGAGCTCCCTCCCAGTTTCAACGTAGTTCTCACCACCAAAGTTGAAGTCCTCATCCCGGTCGAACACAATGCGAGTTGTGGTGGTCACCCGGTGGTATAAATGGACAATTAGGTCTGCCATATCAAAACTTTCATCGCGATTATCATCATTAAATCCCCAATTATCGTTATTAGAATGGTAATGGGTGTAATTTCTAGGGAAGTGGGAGGAGAACAGGTCATCCTCCTCTGAGTTATAACTTCTTCCAAAGATTCCAGGTATTCTGTAGGTGTGGTAGATCCTTGGGGGGTAGCCAAGGATGTAGTAGACGGGAGCCAAGAGAAAGCCGAATAAGAGGATGGCAGCCATGAAGCCTCAAAAAATTTTACATCCAAGTGAGTAATGATAATGATACATGAAAAGAAATGCTATATTTCATACATTATTTCTTGCAAAAATCAGAGCTCCAGATCTCATGACATACCGGTCAACGCGAGGGAGACAGGACCCCCGAATGGGGCCCTCAGTGTATTCGAAACATCCCACGGCAAACTGAAAATCCAGTTCACATTCACGGGCTCATTCCGTGTCTGCGCAGTGACAACGGCGGGGCCGAGTTGGTCGCCGTCCAAGAGCAGAAGGACTAATAGCACAAGGAAGGGTTTTATGGCTGAAGTCAGAAAGTGGCTATTACACCTCAAACACATTATATTTTATTTTATTCTGTCAACTAACTACCACTATCTCCCCTGAAGATTGTGTGAAGTACTTGAAAAGAATTTCTGGGAGCTTGAGTTTGATGACGATCGCTCACAGAAAAAAAGTTTTTTTCTCGCGTGTTCTTCTGCTTCTCCTTCTTCAAGGTAATAAAAATCAATCGGGAGAGAGTTCAGAAACAATGAAAAGATCACTCAACTTTTTTTACTGAATGCGGGAGCTATTATTACGTACTAGTGCCAAGCCTAGGCTTTGTGCTCAAGCTCAGTAACTGATAATGAGCTGGGTTGTTAAATAAAAACTTCTTTTCACTCACTCAATAGGCTGAGGAATGAAAGGATCGAGCTGTCAATAATTTACGTCTCCAGTGAGCAGTCGACGTTTCTTAATTGGACATTAAAAGAGGAGAATAAAGTGAGGAGGATGATGAGGATGAAGCAGCCATAGTAGAAGCAGAAGTGCACGTTGCATTGCATGGGTGTCGGATGAGGACAGAAGACTCTTCACTAGAAACAAAAGTGCTTCACCGTTACACTCATTAAGAATTTAAACGGGGAAGGTTAAATGAGCAGAAGTCAACAAAGTGCTTAAATGCTCTTGAAAAAAAATATTCCCAATAATTCTCAAACTCTCGAGTCTCAACCCAACCAGAAGACAAAAGGGTTAGGCTCTTCTCCCAAAAACTCCATTCAATTCGATTCAATCCAATCCTTTGCATTTTCGAGTTGGCTGGTAGTATTAGTGCAGGAATTATGATTTTTTCAGAGGAGGGAGAGGGTGTGGGCCCCACTCAATAAATGATTTTCATAGCCTCATTACAATTCACAGTAAAAGCTCATCACCAACAGCTAGTAAAAATTTACGCATCACGAGAGGACTTTATCCCATTTTCACGATGCAGACAGATAGATGATGATGATGTAGCTACTATCCATTTGGCCATTCATTTAGCTGAGCTGAGCCAACCAAGCCAAGCCAAATACAGATTCACGCAGAGTTTTGACTTGGACTTGGGTTCTAAGTCAGCTAAAAGTCAACAACCTTTTTTTGTGCATTTGGAAAGACAAAGTCATTTAGGAGCTAGATTGTATGGATACACTCACTCAGCTAAGCTGCTACTTCTCCTGGATCCTGGGTGAAAATAAATAGGAGTCTGATTGACTAGCCCTTTTTTTATTCATCTCCCTCGCCCAAAACTCCATCCATCCATCCAGGCGAGAGAGGAGCAGATAAATAGATTTCGGGGGAAATGAGAATGATGTTGATGATGATGATGATGAAGATGAGTTAGTTAGCCATTTCATTCACTGGTTGATCTGATCTGATAAAAAAAGAAGCTTTGGAGAAGGAATAATAATACTATGCACTGGAGTTCCAGTCCATCTCTTCCTCCATCCAGACTGTCAGGACTTATTGTGACTCTCTCTCTCTCTGAGAAGAAGGGGAAAGGGCACACGCATCTTCGAGTCTCTGGAGACACTCCTTTTGTATGATTTTACCTCTTAACTCTTTTCATTCATCAAATAATATAATATCGTTCCCCTCTCCTCTGTCAGAACAAACGACCTTCCCTACGAATAGGACGCAATCCATCCATCTAAAGAACCAAAGTTTTATTTACCTTTTCGTGTGACCATAATGCTGAGTCTGAGTACGGGTTCTTTTCAAACCCAAAACACTTCTGAATCTGAGCTGACTGACTGAGTGAATCAGTGAATGTGAATGCATTGCATTGTACTAGACATGACACGACACACGACTTGATGGAATTATCGAGGCTTTCTTCGGCAATGTTACTGTTAGCTGCTACATCGCATCACAAAATACATTTTTTCGGGGGAACTGACTGAGAGCGGGTCCAACCAAACCAGCATTTCACTTTTTTATCCTTTTTATTATTATTTCCATTGCATTGCCCACCCTTCCAAGCGAGATGTAATTGTGTACAGGGGAAAAAAAGACCAGACCGGTCCAGGTCCAGTATGGTATTTGGACTGGTGCACTATGAAAGGAGTAGTTATGTACACAAGAGACACTAGAAAGAATGGATGCACCTCCACCAAAAGTCCTTTGATTAGCGAAGGGTCAAAGCCCACGAGACTCTTCTGTGTACTCCCTCCCTACCTCCTCCTCCCTACATTACGTTCTGTGTCAGATTCACGGACACTTGCAATAATGTACTTACTACTTCACTCCACTCGGGCAAAGAATTACAAAAGAAAGTCGCTTTTTTACCAAACCGACGATCGGATCGAATCGAATCGCACCCGGGCACCCGTACAAAAAAATGGGGAGACCACGAGGACCAAAAAACCCATGAGGAGTTTCTAGCAAAAAGAGAAGTGAAGCCATTGTGCATTGTAGAATTTTGCCGAAGTCGGGAAAACTTATGAGGAGGAAAAGAACGGTTATTTTTTTCTGAATGGGTTAGTTAGTTACATCAAAAGGGATCTCGAGACACATGTTTCTGCTGTGGACTCCTCATGACCGTGATCCCAACCGTCATGATCATGATCATGTCCTCCCGATATTTACTTTCCTTTTTCCTTCGCATTCCGGTTCCGATTTCACCCCCAACTCCCTACAAGGTAGAAAGTATTATATTGGTGCATTTTTTGGGTGCTGATCGAACAACAGAAAATGGAATCGTCATTTTCCCCTTTTACCTAACGCTGCACTTTTACGTGTTTACTTTGAGAAAGCTGAGAGCACAAAAAAGGGTATTAAAGTTCCATTTCCCTCTTTTGTTATTCTTTTAGCATGTATAAATCAGAGAAAATAGGCTTAAGGCTCGGGAGGAGAGGTACATATTGGCTTTCCTCGGAGGTTAGGTGATCCTCCTCCCTTGACTGGAATGATGGCATCAAGATATGGTAAGCCGCTTACTTATAACTTTCAGCCGAAAATCTCATTCCTCATATTTCCCCAAATGGAGAATCAGGGAAATAAATATATGTAAGTAAGTAATGTGGTGTGTTGTGTTGTGCGATTTTGTAACTTTGAGAGGAAAGCACTCAAAATCTCCCGACGTAAGTAGGTATTCCGATTCGACGACGACGAGGAGATTCTAAATTCGCAGAACTTGAAATGGGAATGGGATGAATGAGGCAACTTGTTTTTGATCAAGTCGTTACATGAAACATGAAATAATCATAAGATGGCAAAACCGCAATAAGTTTTCCGCGACTACCTACCTAAAGCCGCCAAGCTACCTATGGACCTCCTCAAAATATTTATATGACTTATGATACACATTTTTAAAATGTTTCTTTTTTCGCAAAAGCAGAACTCAAGTGGAGACCGAGGCGGATACCGAACATACATTAAGTACAAAGTATGTACTTATTATTTACCACCACAGGAATATATTTAGAAGGAGAATTAAGTACGCAGGCATTCCACAAACAAAATCGGAATTCATGCGATGCTGCTACTACTAGTACAAGTATCTTCCTCCTCATAACGTAAATGAGCTTGCTCATCGGAATGAAACCTGTCCTTATTTGCATTGTATTTAATTACTTTTCCTCGCTGTGAAATTTATGCATGCATATTAATGAAAATGAATGAGTATGGGAAAGTCAACGAAAAGAAGTCAGAACGAGCTAGAAGCCCACCACCGCCTCCTCCTCTCCTGCTCAATTCCATCTCCCTCTCCACTGAGCACCAACGCCAATACCAAACTCAAACTTCATTCCGCATCAAGGAGGATGCGGAGCGGGCCGGGCCCCCAAAAATGAAACTGAACTTACGGCTAAAGCATTTGCATTTCATTGCATTGGTACTGTGTCCTGCTCTCCGTCTGCAATTTTCAGAGCAGGAGAGGAGGATGGAAACAGATCCATTAATTTTTGTTGGGTGCAAAGGGTTTACCTATCATAAAATATGTTGAGTCAGCGCAAGTTAAAGCCCATTAGCAATTCCGTAGTGGAGCTCCATTCTGCCCATAAGGTAAACAAGGAGGGTATAAGATGCTGCTATGCTAGTGTATCTAATGGAGAGGGAGACATTTTCACAGGGCAAAAAAGCCATAATAATCATAACAATCATCATCAAATGTTAAGCCCTTCCTCATTCCCATAAAGAAGACGGAGGAGTTAACAGAGATCTCAGAGTGGCATTATCATTATGTCGTGACCCTGTCCTCCCCTCCTCAGCAGCAGTAGGGAAGAGCACCATACCAACTAAACTCTTGCCTCAACTCAAGAATGACGACTCGGTCGACTCATCTCAACTCGAGTTATTAGAGGAGCATCACACAATATCGTGTTACTACAACTGCACCGATCTCTGCTTCTACTGCTGCTGGTGTTTTTTCTTCTTCACCCTCTGTGAAAACTCCAATAAGTCTAAATAATCCATCTCCATTCCATTGTTATTGTTCCCTTACTACCGGTGCGGGGTATTTAATGTATGTATCTATGTAGTGCTCTTTACTGCCTCACAATCCCCTATATAAGTGAGACATTTTTATGACATCCAGTTCATTCGTCTTAAGTGGAATGCAAACGAGCGAACATGTCGGCCCTACAGATTACCTCGTTAAGTAGAAGCTGGCACTGCAATATATGCATTAAACTCCTTTTCTTTTATTTCTTTCAGATTTCCTCCTAATGGCCTGGCATATTATACAATGGCCATTATTATTATTGAGGATGGCGATTCAGCAAAAACTATTTTGTTAGTTAGTAAATACTTCAGCATTTATCTTATAGAAGCCGCAAGATTTTTTAAAGTGTTTATATAACTGATTGCCCCTCATATGCCATAAAGTCACAATCTGCCGAATGCCAATGCCACTGCCCATAATAATTATTAGCATTGCCATTATCCCAGTTGTTGTTTTGTTTTTTGCAATCTGAGCCGCCTCTAAATTGAATCAAATTCGAGAATCTCGAGTCTCGCCATAAAGTATTCAGGGCAATTCATTCGGCAAAAAACTCTCCCTTTTAATGGTCCGCGACAAAAACAGTGAGTAGTTCCTCCGCAAACATTTTAATCTCCAGGTTTGTAATTATTGCATTCCAAAGTCAAATACACATTTTTTCACTTGCGGAGTTCCTCTTAATCCGCTCGCTTCTCGCTCTTATGTACAGTCTATGTGTTCAGAATGCCTCATGCAATTCCCCGTATTACAACTTTGTTTCTGGACTTCAAATTGTTTCGTCGGCATCACATTTTTTTCTCACTTCTTCACCAATCTCGCAGCGGAGAACAAGAACAATCATCCTCTCAAGGGAAAAGACTCTATCTACTCATTCGTGCATGCATTTCAATCAATTGCATTATTAAGTATTTCTAAAGAAAACATTAAAAGTACTCAAGTAATTTTTACTCTCTCACTCACACGAGAATAATCTTGCTCAAAGTCGGAGTACTGTGGCGAGCTTCTTCCCAGCCGCTTGTATTTAACAACCGGTTCCTTAAAAACCGCACGGATGCTGTTAAAAAGCTGGTCGCAAGTTTCTCTCTTCGTTTTCCTTTTACATCTCTCTCTCTCTCTCTCTCTCTCGGAGTAATTTTTACTCTCTCACTCACACGAGAATAATCTTGAAAAAAATCATTATTACTTATTGCATGTTATTTTTTCGCTTGGTCGGTTCAGAGTCGGAGTGCTGTGGCGAGCTTCTTCCTAGCCGCTTGTATTTAGCAACCGGTTCCTTAAAAACCGCACGGATGCTGTTAAAAAGCTGGTCGCAAGTTTCTCTCTTCGTTTTCCTTTTACATCTCTCTCTCTCTCGGTCGCAGGAACATTTTGAGCATTTTCCTTAATGGGTTTTTCCTTCTTCAGCTGAGCTTTGACTTTGCCTTTTCTTTCGTTCTCGCACACGAAAATACTTGAAAACTCGCATAAAACTCCAAAATCCGCCTTTTGTTGCGGAGAGGAGACCTTCTGCTGCTACGATGTGCATGCGTGTGCATAAATATTGGGGAGGACGGAGGACGACTGCAAAATTTCACTCTGCGGTTATCTACCCAGCGAGGCGTGATAGGACAACACAGAAAACTTCTTGTTCTTGACAGGTCCCGATGACATCTCTCTGATCATGCACGCATCCCCATCCCGGGGAAATATATATGTATGTATCTCGATAGATTCGCTTCGAAAAAATTGCAATGAAATGAAATGGCAGTTCCGATGATTACTTCAATGTCAACTGGGAGGGTAGCTGGTGACTACTGTTCATCCCCTCACTGAAGTAATGATCGAGCTTTCGAGCTGCTGCTCCGACATGCGATTCCACACTACGATTCACATTTCAATATTATAACGATTTGAGAAGCCGTCACTCATCATGATTTATGCCACCGCATTTTTCCCAATCATCCCTCCACCTGCTGAACCCCAGTCATCATTTTTTACCTGAGGAGAAAGATAGCATGCACATCTCCAATTTATTTCTCGGAGGAGGAACACAAACATTTGAGCATCAGCATCACAAATCATCCCTCCACCTGCTGAACCCCAGTCATCATTTTTTACCTGAGGAGAAAGATAGCATGCACATCTCCAATTTATTTCTCGGAGGAGGAACACAAACATTTGAGCATCAGCAACATCACCATTATCATCCACATCTTTTTCTTCTTCTTCTTCATTTTTTACCGTAGTAGTGAATCGCAATCGCAATCATCATTAAAGTTCTCTGGCTGGCCGGCCTGGTCGTATGCACTGACCACTGCCGCTACATTCTTCACTAATAATTGACCATTTGTATTCCCCGATTTCGTTAAAATATGTGCACAACAGCAATTTTTTTATCTGTGGGGCATACATCCATACACCAGCAAACACACACACAGGAATAAATATTATTATGAACCGCTGTTTGATATTTCAGTGATTGCTTTAAAGGATCAGATCAGAGATTTTTGTTTTCTGCTTGTTTTATCGCATTACGTCACTGCCTGACGAACTGACTGAGAGTAGGAGACCATCAGCAATGGAATCAAACACATCACATCACATTGTTGCGATATGAAATCAAGAGGAAGAGAATTGTAATGGGGGATGATGTTGATTAGCAAAACGTTATTTCGCCTTTATTACATCGGAATCTGGTCGGGTCGCTGCGCTGCGCTGCTCAATTTTCTTGGTTGATGCAACATCCAACCGTATACCTAATTCTTTCTCTAATCATCTTGGTCAAACGTGGCATGAGCTCTTTCAAAAGCAATCATTAAAAGGCTATCATGGTGGAAGTTATCTAAACTCTGTACCAGTAGAAGCACCAACCAACTAAAAAAATAAGGAAAACGTGCTTTTCATGGTCCACTATACTCGCTCGCTCACCCCACACGGGATTTTTTTTGTGAATGCAGTTGAAAAATCCAAGTAATATGATGATAAAGGGGACAGGCATTTGGGACCGCGAAATCATTAGAGCAAGAAATGAGACGGCATGCAGAATGCACCAATGATGATGACGATGATCATCATCATGATCATCATATTCTATAGATTTGCTCCATGACCGAATCAAACATTATTACTACTGTTATAATAATTTTCCATATTCAAATGCGAGCGTACTACATCATTAAAAGTGATTCCTGCTCCCTCCGCACAAGGCTCATTCTCAGTCAGTCCCTTATCCATTCCGACTCCGAGTCCGTGAAAAATGGGGAAGGATTAAAATGAGAGATGGCAAGCGGAACCGACATATTAATAACAATTTTTTTTCCACGGATAGGCAAATTCTCCCCCAGAAAAGGGAAAATGGCAATAAGTGAAGGGCAAATGAATTCTATCCTGATTTCCTAGAATAACACGTTCGCCCATTTAACAAGGAAAGACAATTCTGCTTCCTACCCACATGGGGATAGGCTGAGCCATCTGTCTCCCAATTTAGATTACGCAGCGAAAAAAATACATGTATATGTATCAGCCACACTACACCACCAACTGGAAAATGAATCACATTTTTTGAGGTCCTCACTTTAGATCCGGACGGGAAGGAAAGGATAGGATGTGGTACTTGTATATTACTTATCATCATTATCATATTATGATTAGACTTACGACCAATGATGTGGAAGTCAGGGAGCACAAGGAAGGAATCAAAAAAATCTCTACGAGATGATATAAGTAATTCTCGTGAAAAGAGAGGGAGAGTGAGGAAAAAGAGGAAGGAGCACTAGTCATAGATAATACGCCTTTCTGTATGTATGGCATCAGGCCAACTAATAATACGAACAAAGAGCAATTTCTCTCGCCCTCCCTGGTATTATTCACAATCTTTATGGTTTCACATAACTGGCATTGCAAATTATTTTTTGAGGGTGGAATCGTGGAATGGAATGTTGTTCCATCTGTGGGTACACATTATCTCCGAAGCGTATTGTCTTTTTTTGCGGCTCCTAAAACTCAGAACTGAATCTCTTTTGGGTGGGCGGGTGAGAGACACAAACTTTATTTTTTTGCGGGGTGTTAACATTTCGGGAAAAATACATGAAACCGGTCAAATTACAATCAGCCCGGGGTACAGATCGAGATCCAACTTGGAATTCAAAATAAAAGTAGGAGATCGTAGAAATGCTTCCGCTATAAAATTGAAGGTCTCCAGCACTAGCACTCTAACATGGCATTGCAAGGCAAGGTTCCAGCTGGTGCTGGTGCTTGGTTAAGCTCTTAAAGAGCCAAAAAGTGGGAAATAGGCATGAAACAAAAAAACTACGTATATTTTTTTGAAAGAATAGTAAAAAGAGAAAAGTCATTTTTGGTTGGTTTGTAGGCGTACTTTTGCTCCGCCACCACTGCCGGGTGTGTATAAATTTTTGCGTGGAGGAGCAGCCGAGCTAGCGAGCGTACGCTCGAGGTTGTAAAAAGTGGCATCTTATTAGATGCCATTTCTCACCACCACAGTTTACACTGGCGGAAATGGCGTTTCATATCCGTGAAAAGAGGAGAGGGGAAAGCCTATTAGATATTATTGTCTACCTTGCGTCATATGTTACTCTGATCGCTTTCATATATGACCTGGACCATACGGAGAAGAGGAAGAAAACGGGAAATAGCGGAGGGAAAAAAAGCTCACGTCTTAGGAAGCACTGCCAGGACTAAGACTTCTTCCTATTTTTTGTAGTAGGTATTAGGCACGACATGAGCCTACAATTTTCCTAAAGAAAAAGAAAGGAAAAGAATAGGGAATTTCCCTTTCGAGTAGAATCCAACCTTTTTTGGAAATGTGAAAGCCAGCCCGTGAATACTACTATGATGATTCGCAATAGTAAAAAGAGAACGTATCAATAAAAGTAGCTGGTTCATGTCCATGATGTGTGGATTGGATTGGGTTGTAAGTATTTGGTAGGATATATTTAATATAAGTTTTAGCAATGGTGTGGAGTGTTATACTTATCAACGGACAATCAAAAATGAAACCTATATGCATGC
>JAHZNH010001145.1:0-11838 GCA_027744355.1 Tyrannoseira gladiata
GTCAAATCTCCATAATTTTTTGTATTCCTTTTGAAGTGACTTTCTTCTTATGAATTTCGGGAAGGTCGGAGAATGATTGCAATAAGACTGGCTTCAGCATTATCCATATATAGTTATTTTTTCTGCTATGTATGTGCTCTTGCTGAGACAGTTTGCTTAACTCCCCTTCGAAGATTTGGATGAAATGGGTGCATCTTCCGATCCCAACATATTTCTTGTGAGGATTTTGATTGAAGTTTGATTTATGCAGAGACGTTCCTTTCGTACTCTGAATAAATTCACGGGGTTGATGCTGATGATGATTGTGCATGAGATGTGAGACTCATCTATGCACCATTTCTTCTCCCCGGAGAAAACATTCTTCGATCGAGTTGGTGAGGTTGTTGGGGTGAATCGAGACTTGTTATTTTCCTTGCCCCCGGTATCCAACACACATTCTCACGATACAGTGGAAGAAAGTAGGTCCTCCCTGTTCATTTTCAGGATCTACCAGGCCTTCCTACAACTCTCTGAGGCTTTTATGTGTGTCGTACACGCTCCCGATCTTATTTATCTCCTCCAATAAATATAACACTATTTCCAAATTTTCCCTGGATTATTGCACACGATTCGCCTCATTGGGACATCAATACGCCGCGCCGGCTGAGAGAAAGTTGATGCAATACTCCTGGGATGGATGGATGGATGGATGTAGGTGAGATTGCAACACAATTCCCAATTTCGTGTTTCCCCTTAATTTTTTTCTTCCTCCAACAAATTTCACACAAAATCACCTTAGGACTTTCTACAAAAAGAGGGAGAAAGTTTTCCTCCTTGCCTCTCTCACTCTCTTTCTCTTGCCATTGGCACTCCTCAGCATTGCCTCTCATTGTCGGATAAAGGAAGTTGCCAATTTGAATTGCCTTTTTTTATATCCACCCAAAACTTCTCGAGAAAGTGGAGCGTGTTCTATTGACCAGAAGCTAAAGTTTCCTCTTCTTTGGAAGGAGATGCACGTCAACACGCGAAATGTTTCAAAACGCTCCATGTCATGAGCCGTGAGCGATTTATTACAAATTAGTGGAACAGCTTCATTACATGATTTAACGTGGTGGTCTCATAAAATTATGAGACTTCCTCGAACGCCAAGTTTGCCCACAAATACAATTAATTAGCTAAATATAATATCCTTTTGCAATCAATTCCATGAAATTCTCAAAACTTTACAATAATGCTGTTACATTTCGTTCCAAAAAGAGTCAGCCAGCCCATTAGACAGGCTTCTCTCTCATCGTCAGTTAACGTCATTAGTGCACCAATCTTCATCCATCCTTGCTAATAATTTTCTCTGAAATCTTTCCATAAGAAAGAAAAGCAAGAAAATAGATTGGAAAACATATTTCGGGATGCATTTCTTTCTATTTTTGCGATACCAATAATGTGAACGAACCCGATAGACGCTGTAAGCATTCCCAACTACAATCTTCCTCAACGCCACCCTTTTCAGGTCCTACTTACTTTAGTTCCAGGGCTTTTCGTTCTGCACACTTACTTCTCCCTCTAAGCTCATGTTTCGGTACGTGCATTCATTTCCTTCAAAATTTCATATTACCATTTAGACGGCTTACATGACATCATCGTGTTACATTTTCCACACTGCCTTTTTTCCATTCCTCAATCTTCCTCCCGCTTTGCATTTCATTCTTCAATCCCTTTCATTGTTATTACTCCCATCATCATGGGGAAAAGAGGGGCATTCCCTTTCAAAAAAAATGGGGAAGCGTGAAAGAACATTCCTACATACAGACTCGTAAGCACTTCTTTTTTTCTATGTACATTTTCACTCCTCATCATCTCCTCCAACTGTTATACGGTGAAATATAGGAAGCGAAAACGGGACAAAACGTACGACTTCCAGTGGCTCCGGCCCTAACGCTGGAAACACAAAGCGCACTTGTTCCTCTCCACTCTCATGACATTTGATAGTTAGTGGACGAAACAGGATCTATTTGTTTCTTGCTCCCTTTTATTTTACGATGCAACTTAGGCTCTTCTCTGGGAATTGGGCCGTGACAAAATAGAAAAAATGAGAGCTAAACTGACTTTTTACTCATGTTAGTCTTGTTGTTCGCGTCGTATCGCATCACAGGAGCTGCTCCTTTTTTTCGTAGTGTGGTCACAACACACATGCACACACAAAGTTCAAACATTGTATCATGCTGTTTCATGAGCTGTATTCCAACTTATTCGTTATTCAACTTTCTTGAACACACATCCCCCAATCATTGAATGATGCGCCGGAGCTGTAATTCTGATTGCGATGATTTTGCATACATGATGATGAGTAAATTGGATGGTCAACAGGGAAAGATTCCTGAGCAAATTTGGAGTTTTTCGAAGCGATCTTTCTCGAGCGGTCTTTCTCTCTATGAAACTTAAGCTGAAAGAACCTTATTTGTAAGCAGGTTTTTTTCCCATAAAAATATGATCCTATTTCTCCTTTCCCTCCTTTCACCATCCATTCATAACTCGGCATCAGCCTGTTTATTGATGCGGAACGCATACTCACAAAAAACATCGTTTGAATTCGTTAATGATTGTGTGGTGACGACAATGAGTTACACGCACTGTGCTACCAGCCGGCCGCCTCATCCATTGGGGAGACAATCATGAAGAAGCATTACTATCTTTTACTACTGTCATTTCTCTTCATCCCATTTTTTTAGAATTCGTTTGCGTGGACCATTTTGCAGAAGTGGTGGTATTGCCCCCGAATGAATAAAAAGAACACTTTCCTCAACGAAAGTACAAAAAATGAGAGTGAAAAAACGCATTAAAAATTGGTGTTGGTGCAGACGAAGGCAGGCGTGCAGACACACGCACAAAATCGTAGTGTTTAAAAAAGGCCGTGAGTGGGGAAAGGGTGCAATAATTTTCCAATCCATTTTGTCCAGCCTCCTGTGCTCACTCCAGGCCATTAGGATAACATACATATATACATACATACATGCATTTCAGATCCGTAAGTACACTCTCCATTTCACGACCGGGCCCAGGCCTCCTCTCTGATTTCATTTTGCGTTCGCGATGCTTTCGAAACACCAGGAATGTGAGAGTTGTTTTTTACGAGAAAAATCATTTCGAAATATGGAGCTTTCGAGATATTATTATTCTATCACTAAATGGGTGGCTTAATGTTCATCCTTTCTGGATTTTTTTTCACTCTCTCCCTTGCTTCATTTGTAATGCAGTTCATGCATGAGTGCATTCAGAGCACGGAGGCCGACGACGCTGGATTGGGATGGTAGTAGTGGTTGGTTGGTTGGTTGGCTGGCTAGTGGTGCTTTGGCATGCATGCCCCGCTCCACAATGTTTGCAGCTCTTATGGGGAAGTAATTGAAAGTAACCATTTATTCCCCTTTTAAAAAATGGAATATATCTAAGGAAGAAGAAAATCTATCAAAGTGAAAGGCTTTCCTGCCTGCCGATACGCTCTCGCTCTGAACATTTTTCCCCGAATAAAAAAAAAGAAAATTGTGACCGGTGCGGTGCTCAGGCGAGCTGGTGCGTATGTACTGTGCATGGTTGTGTTTTATTTTGGAAATGGGAGTTTTTTTTGTAATGCGCGTTTATTCAAAAATTATGCAAATATAGAAAAAAATATGTAGATGGATCCGTCTCATACATATCATGGCTTTTAGACTTTTGGTTTGACTGTGTCATCAAAAATACGTAGAGCATAATTGCATTCTGCCATTGTACCATTGCAAAAATACAGTAGATTCCACGCTGCGGTTCAGCAAAAACAGAGACCAGAAACATGTGCAACGTCTTGTGCAATCAATCCATTGACTATTTTTTTTTCTCCGGAGTGGTGGATGCTGATTCAAGTAAGTAGTATTTAGTTTACAATGCAACCTTGCTTGCAAGACTTTTGGTTTGACTGTGTCATTAAAAATACGTAGAGCATAATTGCATTCTGCCATTGTACCATTGCAAAAATACAGTAGATTCCACGCTGCGGTTCAGCAAAAACAGAGACCAGAAACGTGTGCAACTTCTTGTGCAATCAATCCATTGAATAATACTTTTTCTCCGGAGTGGTGGATGCTGATTCAAGTAAGTAGTATTTAGTTTACAATGCAACCTTGCTTGCACTGCTCTGGGACCGAGACCCTAAGCACGTAATTTATCATGGGACAAATGATTCAACATTACTTACTCCAGTTGTCGCACTCCCCCATAAACAAGCATTTGCACACAAAAAAAGGAAAATTGTATTCAAAAATAGAAGGTGGCCATTTTTTTTCTCCCGTTTTTTCTCATTCATATCCATCTCGTTCCAGCTTTATAATGATGTACATTTAAAGCGAAAGACGGTTCACATTCCGAAAGCGAAGTCAAGCTATGGTACTACCACCTCGTCCATATAAAAAAGGAATCCTTTTTTTCGGGGAATTACATCGCCTCACTCCTTCACCTTTTTTGTGTCGTTCCCACAAAACACCACTGTACTCCGTTGTCATTGTCTAAACATATGGTCTCGGCCAAGTCCCCGAAGCAGTACTCAATAGGCCCTACTTACCACCTATTTCTCTTCTTTTTTTCTCTCTCCTGTCACTTTACCACCATCACAACAATCCACCAGATCTAGATCAGCTATAAAAACAGGGGGAAAATCCCGTTTTTTGTTTGTGGGCAACCTGTGTGCTCTCAGAAAATGCCAAGCCAAGCTAGAAAAAGGGAGATCCGAAATCCGGCACCAGTGACTTCGGCATTTTTTCTCCTCTATCCATGCCCCACCACCTTACCCACTTTCTTCCTTTCACTCCTCGTGAAAAATACACTGCTTTCTTATTTACCACGAAGTGGAGAAAAAAACCGGTAAATCACGCAACGCATTACTCACCAACCAGATTTCAGGTATATCATCTTGAAACCTTTCGCTGTGCCCCTAGTTCATTCCTCATATTAAATTCATGTTCGTCTTCATTTTCCGCTCACAGAAATTTCATAAATCACACGTAAGCCTTTTGATTCCCTTGAATATTCACTCCATCTCAGGTGACACCTCACTTCCTCCGCTTCATTTATCTCAGAGCTTACCCATCTTTGCGCAAGAAAATATGTGCACGTTCTCTTCCCGTCGCCTCATACTTCCAGTAATTCTTTCCAATGAGCATTTATCTATTGCACCACTTTCAAACTTTTTCCCCCTTCTTTTTGGCAACCCATTCCGGGAAGAGATAAGCCACCTCGAAGGAGACAATAGAAAAGGGATAAACTTCCGTTTTCCTTGTATTGTCCTTTGTTCATATTTTATTTATGGGTCTTTAAACGTTGAATAAATTTATCATTTCCATTGTTAAGAGCTCATACTTTTTTTTGAGAGGAGGAAGAATGCGTTTCCACAAACAAATATATAGCAGCATTAATTCCATATCCATAAGTAGTTCTTTATCACCCGGGCGGTTCATTCTTCTTTGAGGGAAGACATTTTGCAAAAAAATGATTACATTTTATTACTTTTATTGTCCCCACATTTATGTATTTCGCTTGTTGCTCTCTCCGCAGTCCGCGACCTTATACTCATGGAGCGTCCTCGCCCTCAAACCACCTTAAGCAAGTTTTTTTTCCTCATGGCCCAACTTTCTTCTGGAGTTCTAGAATCTAGAATGCCGGGCGTGAGCGCGAGTTTTGTGGACCGACCACGAAATGACAAACAATTTTGTTTTTAAAAAATCGAGTGGGCTTTTTTCTCTTTCCCCTTGTAAGTACATTTCTCCGTGTGTTTCACCCCTTATCCCATTTCATTGCTCTTAAGTGAGTTTTGTCGTAGTCGAACTCATTGTATCACAATCAACTTCAGTTTTCATAAAAACCCGATTCCTTTGAAACTCCCATATGACGCACGCACAATGTCATAGTTCATCATACTCCACTTACCGAACAAAGGGAGAAAGTAGGAAGGCACGTAGCCCAGCTTTTCTGCTGCGTACCGCATAATTCCCTTCCCCAATTGTTACTCCAGTGCAATGGGGAGAGGAATGCATTGTGAATTTGATATGAACACGAATTTTGAAGTAGGTGCACACGACCACCGTTTTTCTCTCCGTCCAAATGAGAAAGTCCCGAATGTAGGGAGGAAAAAAAATCCACCCTTCCCATCACTTTTTTCTTGCTCGCTTACCCAACTTGCGTCGTACCCTCTCTCTTTTTTATACAAAATGAATGTCAAGAAAGAGGGCTCCTGTCAAAAAAATCAAGTGAACTCGTACCATTTTCTTTTCCCTTTGTCGGTCTCTAATAAAAGGCAATCAATAAACTTCCCATTTCCTTTTTTTCATTCCAAGGGCTAAAAAACTATACACACTTTGGACGAGGAAATGCCCTAACTGCACCCAAAAAAAATCCTCTCGAATTGTGTAGTTTAGTATCGTTTCACATTCGACTCAACCCCTTTCCGGGAAAAAAAGGAATGTGCGTGCGTACCTACTTACGTCCTTATTCTCGATCGGTGTTTGTTCGTTCAACCTCTGATTTCCACTTGATTCAAGTGTATCATTCCGCGCAGACCACAAAGTTTACAAAATGATACCCATGTTTTCCCCCACTCTATATTTGTTGTAGTGAATGCATGTAAGTAGTAGTAATTAAGTCGAAACTTTCAGGCCTACATCATCATCATCATCATCATCATTGTTCAGATGGGGAAAACAGCTCACACTTTTTTGTTTACATTTTTTTACTCCGACTCATTCATTACATTCGATGGTATAATCTTGAGGCTCCTATGCACCTTGACTTTATCTCGTGTAATTTATCAAGTCCAAAAGGAGGAATGTATCATTAGTTTCTGAGAAGCTTCTTCCCCATTTATCATTTTCCCCTTGGCTTATTCAACGTCATTTTTTTGTCGAATTGAAAATGAACCTAAAGTGTATTCTCACGGCGGAAGGGGATTTCTCCCAGCAAGAAAATGGGGACGAAAAATCAGGAAACTTTCGTTTTAAACTTATTTGAAAACTGCAGCTCGGCTCAAGCCTGAAAATCCATTCACTTTTCTTAATGCACTCCCAACAAAATATTAAATTGCGTTTTTTACGAATAAAAAAATGGATTACCATGTAGCTTTCCTTTCATTTCACTTCCATAATTTATGATTTTTTTTTCTCCCTCGTACGAATTTGGGATGAATGGACGAAAGAGGAGAAGTTGTGTACTCTTTGAAAGCTATCTAAAGTTCCTTCCTCTCGGTCGGTCAGTTGGGTTCAGAGTTGCAGACGCAGGAATAGATGGATTTCGTTATCCCTAAACCTTCCCTTGAACTGGTTCGTTTGATTCTTCTTCTTCTTAGGCTGCTGCTGCCTCTCCCTTTCTCGGACTTTCCCATTGTGTTCAATTCTCTTTTTTTCGAGTAAAAACTTTGATGTAAAGTTCACCGGACCGTGACAAGCTTTCTGAGCTGGAGACAAGCGGGAGAGGAAGGAATACTGCTACTACGCAATCATATTATATTTAAAATGGTCTATTGCCACATTATCGTTTTCATATTATTGCACATTAATATTTCCCCTTTTAGGATTCGGATTTTCTCCTCCTTATACAAACATCCCATCCGACGACTCAAGCTCTAGCCTCGTTTCCCCCCAAAAAAACAGATTTCTGGTCCAGCCAGCCAGCTCTCTTGCTGTGTTTATAATGCCTTTTTATGCGTGTTTTTGCCAACAAAATCTAAGCGCTCCTCTCATAATTCTCCCGATGTCGTTGCTTCACTTGAAAGATTTTTACTTCGCCGTAAACCTCTCTCTCCCTCCTTGATGTATGCGATATTTGCATACGAGTTTTCAAATGGCTCGTAATAATTCGTTAAACAAGGTTCCAAAAATATGCCCCAAACGAACGAACGAAAATTTCACCCCCCAAATGGATATAGATACGTCTACTTCCTCCCCATCCATTTGTTCCCCCTTGCACCAAAAAACCAGAGTCCTCATCATGAGACCATTACAACGTAATCTAAAGTACGCAGTGATCCCAACTCCATGAATCCTTCAAGAATTGTGGAAACGTGCTTTTGTCTTGTCCAACTTTTCATGACCATTGTCTTCATAAAAAATACTTTGGGTGCTTGCTCCGCTTAGCTGCCCCACTGAAGTGTATATATAATTTTTTCCCTCCTGTAGAAGTCAACTTATCCCTTTCATTCATAACTTCCATTGTTTCTCCGACTCTTCCTGGCATTATTTCATACTGGTTTTTTGTGCGCCTTTAACATGTTCTAACATTATCTTCACTCATGTGATAAACAATGATTTACACTCTCCCGTGCAGTACAATCACACGCAGGGAAATGGATATTATACTCCAATATATATATATGTGTATTTTTACACTTCGAAGGAACTCGACAGTGCTAGGAGCACTAGTTCATGTGAACTTTTTACACGCTACTAAATGCTAACATCTTTCCGCACACATTTCACAATTCCGTTTTATTGCTACCCAATGAAACGATCTCAATCTCCGCTCGTCGGCGAAGAGAAAAGGGAAATAAAAAGGAGAGTCGTCGGCGAGAGGAGAAAAAAAGTGGGTCTTTTTTTTGTGCGTAACGTTCATCATCCGTAATAAATATATGGTATGGAATAAGGAAGCAATGAAACCGAAATAAAATAACTGAGCTATCATCATTTATATCAATTTGAGCTGAGTTCAATGGCTGTTGCTGGTGGTAGGAAATCGGGGAAAGGAGGGAAATGAGAGGAGAAATCAAAAAAGAGAGCTTTTTGATCTGATGGGAGGCTCAAAAGTCGCAACTGGGGTTTTCTCCATGAAATCGAACGGAAAGAATTAAGGATACCCTGGATTCTTTTTCTCCATCCGTCCGTGTTTTCTATATGGAGGGTAAAGAATAATTCTGGGCGGGAATCTGTGTCCCTAAGCACATATCCATCTTATTTCGTATTTTTTTGTGGAATGTCAGGAAAAATGAAGACATGCGGTGGCATGCCTTGGCTCATCTTCAGTGATACTGATATGAACCTTAGCCTCCTTCCTCCTCATTCTTGTTTCAAAAAAAATAATGGAATGCCTTGAAATTCCATGATGATGGATATTAAAATACATCTTCAGTGATACTGATATGAACCTTAGCCTCCTTCCTCTTCATTCTTGTTTCAAAAAAATAATGGAATGCCTTGAAATTCCATGATGATGGATATTAAAATGCATTATTTGATTGTGATATATATCGTATGGTGTGTGTATGCGGTTGGAAGAGTAAATAGATAAAGTTGGTCGATTCAATGCGTGTGGATTTCATCTTCGTGTTTACATTGCCATTTCGTATTTGGGCATGGCTACAGCTCCGAGGCTAAAACGAACCGAATGAATACAATCCCATCTAACCAACTCCAACCACGGTATATCATCGTCGTCCTTCAAAAAAACGAGTTGGGCCATCGGCCTCTCTCTCTTTTTCTCTGCTCTCTTGTCAAACTAATGGTTTTTGCGTGTTCCGTCCTTTTTACCCCGAAAATGAATACGATTTTGGTAATTGGCTTTTAGCAAAAAAAAAGTGGTGAATACCCACTCACTCATCTTCTAATACAACATCACTTTGTTGTTCCGCCGTTCCCGTATCATAAAACACGGGACACCCTTTGTATTGTCCAGAAATATATGCATATCTTTAGTGAGTAAAAAGGGCGAAGTTGGACTTGATATTTTTAAAGTGGTCTTCATCACGATATCTCCAGAGAAGTTCAACTCTCGGACCCGAACCGTTGTAAATACTTCATTTCGCATCGGTGATTTTTTATCCATATTGTTGGGCGACAAGAGAGCGAGGCTGTGGTCATCAGAACATGTAAATAGTATTTTCCCGAATAGGTATAATGCGTATCGCATGCGCTGCGTTCTACTGATTTGGAGTAAACGCAGGAAATGATTTTGTATTTCTGGGAAGTTTCCTGACATTCCTTGTCCTAATTTTGTCTTACGTAGAAAATAAGTAGATTTCAAGTTATATTTTTGTGCTCTGTGGACATTAAAGAGGGCAGCGTATTTTGACAGAAAATCAGTGGGACTAATTCCCCCCGGAGTTGCGGGGTTATTTCTCCCGGTCTAATGATACATTTCTAGAGAAAACAACGAACAAATTGAATAGTGGTCTCGTTTGTTGCAACAGCACTGCATAATGCATTCATTCTCCTGTGTCGAAAATGACACAAGAAAACAATTTTAATGGAGAGTGAGGGAGCAGCGACCAGAGCAGGCCAAACCAGGCCGGGGTGTAATAACGAGCATTCGTCCGCTTGTACATTTCATTGCCCAACTTTTTTTCCTCTCTCCCAGAGGTCTACTCTGTAATCATTTGGGCAATATCAAGGAGCCAAAGTCCATGAGTTTATTTTATCCCCATCTTTCTCCCCCTTAATGGCCAGTAATTTTTTTCTGTATGAGTAAACCACGCAGACCACAGAACAAAAGTAGTCAGAGGGCAGACAGGCGGAGAGGTAAAGATTGTTATTAAAAGTGGGTTTGACATGTTTTGACAGTAATGCGTTCATATCTCCCTCCATCATCCATTTCCATTTCCACCTAAATGCATGTCTTATGTTCTCCGTAATGGTCGCGGAAGAGAATGGATCGAGAGTCTACTTTTTCCTCCCCCGGTGGAATTGCTTGTGTAGTTGTGTTGTGTACAACGGTGTAATCATTCACACTACCAACATCCAGAGAATTATACACACGGTGAATGGGCATTACAAGCTTTTTCTGTCAAACGGAATATTAAAAAAACGAAACAGTGATAATCATGCGTGGCCATAATAATTCATTCCCCGCCATACCTTTTGAATGAGACAACAAACCACGCGGCCACTTTACTTTCACCATGAAAACAAAAAAATAAGCATGTTGGGTATTTTACAGGAAAAACGAAACTTATTTTTATCGAGGAAGAGGGAGACGGAGTTGGAGCTCGAACTCGATTGCACTTTCATTTATGGGGTGTTCATTAATACGTAATACCATACCTCTTTGTTGTCGGACTGCGAATGCCGGAGTGAAAAGCTCTCAAAGTCCCCTTTTATATCTGGGTGACATGCAACAAATAAATATCTATTTAAGCTGAAATAAATACACCATTTCCCTGGACCAACTTTTCTATCCGGTGGAATGGANCGTAATACCATACCTCTTTGTTGTCGGACTGCGAATGCCGGAGTGAAAAGCTCTCAAAGTCCCCTTTTATATCTGGGTGACATGCAACAAATAAATATCTATTTAAGCTGAAATAAATACACCATTTCCCTGGACCAACTTTTCTATCCGGTGGAATGGAATTACTTCGATTGGGAGCCAAAGTAACTCTTGTGCATTTCTACCTCTCTCCCTTGACCCCCTGTACCTGGCTCGAACTACCTAAATGCATCATCATGTCTCCACTACTTTCTTGTCCGGCTTCTGATGAGACATATGCCAGTGATACAATAACGATGCTGAATGAAAGGAAGTTAAGTTTACCGACCCAACAAACGCACATGATTCGTTGGGGATGTGGAACACAGGCGAAAACAATATTTATTTATTTTTACTATGGATCAATCTCGTAAATTAGAAGTGCATACAAAGTTTCTTGCATGACCAAGAAATATATGAGGGAAGGCTAATGTCGTCGTAGACTTGACCAGCTCGAATTGCATGTCCCACTCAGAAAATACTTTACTACTCACCCTCGAGAAATTCTCGATGTTTTTGGGTCGCACAGTCAAACAGCTCGATTTTTCTTGATGATAGCGTTCCTGTCAAAGTTTCTTTTTTTCCACCCTCCTCTCCTGTGAAATCAGAATGAAT
>JAHZNH010001146.1:0-12464 GCA_027744355.1 Tyrannoseira gladiata
CGAGGGAGCGAGTTAAATACTGAGTGAGTAGACATACATATGCGGCGAATCTTGCTCAAAATGTATGCAGTGAGATTGAAATAACAGTAAGACAAGACACCAAATAAAATATTTTCTTTTTGCGTTCACAAGCTACGTGATATCACGTACTTTAAGACGGGTTACGCGTACCTAAAATGAAATGAAAACAAGTCGACTTTGTTGCTTCCTCAGCCCGGCCAAGAGTGGGAGCTTTCTCTATTTTTTCTAGTTTTCCTCGGAATGGGGAAGTTGTTCCTCAGTGAGCAATGAAAATGCTACGAGAAATGGACTGGGTACATTTATTAAGTCACTAATAACTGCTTTGAAGCTTTTCTAATCGGTTGAAAATTACGCTGCGATTTAAGCCACTTTTAGGCTACCCTCCTATGACATACCTTTTACGAGAGGAGCGTGGATTAGTATAATGTGGGTGTACGCGGTGCCTGAGGGAAAAACGTTCATGGAATGTTGTTTGTCCATCGGTAAATTTTCGCTGGGGATCGAGGTACTTTCTTTTGCAAAATGTTTTGGTAATCTAATCGAAAACTCAAAACAAGAATAGCGAATTTTAAAATAAAGTTTCTGTTTGTTCCAAATTTTAGCGATAAAACTACATACATTTTAATACGAGATGTAGCATCTATGTAGAACGATTAAATTTTTATTCCATATACATATGTCTTTTGTAGAGACAACTTCAAAAACCACTATACTCTGTATTTTAAGTGTTCATCGTCAACTTTTCTAGATGAGAAACATCTACTTAATGATGATAAAACCAACCCCGCTGAACCGACTCATACATCAGAGGTCACATGGCCCAAAAACAGCTACATGGGGCGTAAGTAAGAAGCCAACTATTCAACTACCTACACTGTCACGTAACAAAGATTTTCCAATACTTATTTATCGCCAAGTTCTGCTAATGTATCTGAAAGTGCTCTCTCAGAAGTCACATATAAGTGTGTGCTGGTGTAATGCGTCGGTTTTCCTTTTAAATTGTAGAGCTTGATGATGGGGACACCCAACACTTAGTGCAAAATCTCTTCCACACTGTCGCCAATCCAGATTCTAGATGCGAAAGAGGAAAATTCCGCTCGACACCACTTCTCAATTTCAATTTTCGCATGTTGGTCCGAGTCAATCGCAGCACAAAGGGCCAACAAAGACGGAAGACAAAGCTGATTGTGGTGCGGTCTGTGACTGTGAACTCGTTGATTCCATTTCCCCGACACTTGAAACCGAAACCCTTTTCTTTTTCAAAGGGCAAACAAAGGGAGAAGAGAATGAAATGTAGTTCTGTGCGAAGAAAGTGTAATCTGTCAGAACAGAATAATGGGACTTCCTTCGACAGAGTTGTTACATTAAATGTATCAATGTATATATCTCTACACTTAAATAAGTATACTTTTTCATGAATATTGCATCGAAAGTTTTAAATGCGAGAAGTTGAAATATATCTGTGCATTGAGTCATGGGAAGTTTTCAAAATGTATCACACAACTTCAATTTGAAAATTGAAATTTGGGATCGTATTGATTTGGTAAAAATTAAATTCAGTAGCCTATCTCACAATTAAAAAGCTGAGGTAAATATTTAATTTTGAGCAATTTTCGTCCATTTTATTTACTTATTAGGTATTCTAAACTTGTTTAGTTGTAATATCGAAACTAAATATTCAAAGGATTTCTTATCCTCTCACAGTTGCCAGATTAGAATTTGCCATTTTATCCCTACGTTGGATATTAAACTGGGGCTAGGCCGAAAAGCATGGGATGAAAGAGCCGAAGTAAACGAATAAAGAATCAAAACTGAAAATCAACCAAGCCAAAGCCAACTTCTTTGACAAAGAGTGGAAGGCACGGGGGAGAGGGAGAGGAAATCTCACGTTATATCAAACTCTGCCTTTTCCCTGTTCTCGGTTCCCAATTTTGTAGTTTTAGGACACTCTTTGGTGGCTACCGCATTAGCATATACTTGGGAACATGAAAGACTAAAAATGTCGAGTGACGACCAGACCAGGGCCACTACTACTACTACTACTTTTTCCAGTAGCAAGGAGGTGTAAGAGGAGAAGAAGCATTCCGAAACAGGAGGAGTAAGCATAAACCGCGAATGGAAGTGAATGTAAAATAATTTCTGGTTTTTAAGTCAATGTAGTGAAAAGTATTGAGTTGAAAAGATAGAGGAAGAGAACCCTTTTCCGCGCTTTCGTGCCATCATCATCATCGTATCTATTCTAGAACTTCCCACTACAAAGCGGAGTGTCTTTTGTATGTAAAAAGCATTTGTCGGTGAGTTTCCAGGCTTACACCTCCGGCAACTTCATTGATTTCATCTCTTTATCCATTCAAATTTCAAGCGATTTACTACTCCCCGCTCTGGATAGATAAATGCGTTGTCGTGTACCATTTTCCGGTGGAAAAAAAAATTACCACAGCTTGGTAAGTAAATGGTGGATGGTAATGATAGGGCGACTTAAGTACGGTACAATACTACTATGCAAACAAGTGCACTTAACAGATTTGCCAATGGTTAAACAACCGGAGTCACTCTTTAATAAAACGCTCATGTTTTTCATTGCAGAAGTTTCAACTTTACTTCCGATTCCGGTGTCTATGAATAATGAAAATGAATCTCATTCGATTTTTTCATCGTGGCACTTAAAATGACCTAGCAATGCCAGTCTTGTCGTCTGAATAATTTGTTGAGGAAAATTCGCGTCATTTAACCCCACCCACTAATACATTCGACACGTCCCCCTACGCACGCAAAATCCCATTGAGGACATCAACACGAGTCATATGCTTCCAACTTAGCATCGAGAAAAATTATTATTAGATCTGCTTAGATATCTATTCTCGTAAAAATATCTGTTCGTAGTGAAGCTCATGAATAAGTCTTTCATTTTTGACTTAGAAACTTTTACATCATCAAATAATAAGTGATCTCATTTCTTCCATTTAAAAATCACAACACATCAGGCACGAGGTAGCATTACTAAATACTACTGGGAAATGCCGAACGCGCGATGACTTTTTTTTTAATAAAGAGGGAAAATGCAGAGAAGCCAATATAAATGGCTATTACCCTTCTTAAACATTTTTGACTGGGAAACTTTTACATCATCAAATAATAAGTGATCTCATTTCTTCCATTTAAAAATCACAACACATCAGGCACGAGGTAGCATTACTACTACTGGGAAATGCCGAACGCGCGATGACTTTTTTAATAAAGAGGGAAAATGCAGAGAAGCCAATATAAATGGCTATTACCCTTCTTAACTGGGAAAATTGAATTTTCACGGCTTCTAGTCCTCCTCTCAAAGCGTTAATTTTAAAGAGAAATGCCGAACGCGCGATGACTTTTTTTTTAATAAAGAGGGAAAATGCAGAGAAGCCAATATAAATGGCTATTACCCTTCTTAACTGGGAAAATTGAATTTTCACGGCTTCTAGTCCTCCTCTCAAAGCGTTAATTTTAAAGCGAACGAGGAGTGCCTCTTTCACTTTTCATTTTCCTCATTTACTTCTCATCCGCCATCGCCAACCATCACTCACTATAATTTATACTGTGTACACACGTGCACTCACTCTCTCACTCATTCACCCACTCACACGCGAGGAGGGATGGGAGGGAGCGGAACTCTATATTACATATAGAATGCTTGCCCTCCTAAGTATTTTTTTCCACCGCCACTACCGCTGACACCATCATCACCACGAGCTCATCAAAAGGAGTTGTCACCATCATACTACCTACTTAATACATATTTAGATTGGAATGGCATATGCAGAGAGCGAAAGTGAGCGTAGGAAGTAGGAGGTTAGGTATAGGCACTAGTAGTGGTCCGAAGCTGTTATCAAGCTTTGAGAAAACGGGAGGAGAAAGCCAAATGACATTAATGAGAGATGGGATTGCTGGATGGATGAAATTACTGATGGCCAGGCATGTCAATGATCCATCCTGTCTCGTTCAATTTTCTTACACTACGAGAAAGACTGTCTTATATCTGAGTGAGTGTTCGCGTATGCCCTGTTAAACTTTATTAATGGCAGCTTTCATGATGGAAAAATAATAATTTTCTGAAAGCCATTTTAGGCGGGACCTTTTTAAGTGAAAATATGCATAAAATGCACTACCGTCACATCCCATCACATGTATTTACTTACTTACTTTCACTTCTCTGGTTTCCCCATCCAACAGTCTATCATGTTGTTGTCTTGTACCACTTTTAGTAGTATCAAAGTTGTAGTTGTACGTAGTAGTAGGAGCTACGTAGCCACGCATCAAAGGAAAAACTTAAGTCGTGTAATGGAATCAAAGAATGATGACTTTTTAGAGTGGAACTCTCTTTTCTCTCCTCGACTTACTTTTCCCCAGTCTTACACTCTATATTTCTTGCTTTATGATTCTTTGTGTTCTTGGGAGCTGGGGCGGTAATAAAGGGAGGAAAAAGATTGTAATTCTCTCGTGGGAAAATAGAATTTTTCGATATTATCAAACCCGCTGTTGCTGTCACAAAAAGCTGCGAGGTGAACAGGGTAAGGGGGATCGAACAGAAACTAGTTCTCGATTGGTTTTATTCTTTTCTTGGGAGTTAGTCTCGGAAGGCAAAAAAATAAGCATGTGCAGCACAGCACAATACAAGCATAATATTGTTCATTTTCCTTCCTTCCTTCGCCACACACACTCACACATCACCCCTAGAAGGAAAAATGGGAGAGGGAAGTGAAAAGATCAAGTGAAAAGGTGGGAAAAATGGGGAGCCGTTGGGGAAAGAGAAAAGTAGGAGAAAAAAATTCTTTTTCGTTGATGCATAGGTTTATGATGATGAGGTGGATATGACCTGCTATTGAATCATTCCTTTTTCCATCAAATGTGCCTTTAGCTTCATTACAATGAATGATGTCGGTGGGGGTTTCACACACAGAAGGAGAAGAACTAAACAGCATAAATTCCGAATGCTGGGGTTAGGGAGAAAAAATGTTTTCTGGAGAAATGCAAGGAAGTTGGAAGATTCGTAGAAGGTATGCGACGTGGAGGGATGAAGGGGAGCAGGACAGAAGAGGAATATCTACTACTACCATTACTACTTTTCGGGGTTTGTGCGGGGAAACGATGTGAGGAGACAAGAATGGGATTTGGTGAGTGGGAATAAAAAAGGATAATATGTTTTTTGTTGTCAGTTACACGGGATTCCTGAATAAAGCCACGAGAGCTAACAAGTCATGCCAGGAGTATTGAAAGCAGAGAGAGAGAAAAAAATGAACCAAGACCAGACCAAGACATCGAGTGAAATGAAGTTTTTTGATTAAGGCCAACTTACCACCGACGCATAAACAGAAAATGAAGGAGAATTTCACGATGGAGCTGATGTATAAATAGACCAAGGGAATTACGATGTGGGCCTAAGCTGGATCGTACTACCGCTTCAAGAAAAACCCTAGTTTTCCGAGGTGACGTTTTGGATTCAAAATCAGCATCATTATCAAATTCATTTTCACAAAATTAAAATAATAAGTAGAGAATTATTATTACTGCAATTGGAATAAGTATATAGGTATTAGACATTTTCTGTAGCTTCTAGCCTTGCTGCCTTCCCACACTTGATTTTATTGTGAAAGTAAGCCATTTACTTTTGAAAATCACTTCTAGTCTAACTTGGGTTAAGTTTGGAGGGAAAATCGTTAGATAAACCACTTTAGCGTGATACATTCTTTAAATCATATGCACTCAATCAGATATTTTGCCATGAAGGGAAGAACGGGTTTCAACAAGCCCGTACTCAAAGAGTATAGTGGTACCAGTAGTAGTGCTTCACTACAAATATTACTAGAGCGGAACTAGTTTCATTACGCTTTAAGGACCTATCTATCTGTTCGCCAAGTAGTAGTCGACGAAAGCATTTTGATAGTGGGCACGTAAACGTCTCTGTAAAAGTAACATCGTGGCAACGAACATGGCAAGATGGATGATATATCATCACTTACTTCAAATCGCTTTCTCCAGACTTGGTGGCCATACATGGTACCTAAATGCAATTTTTGCGACTCGCAATTTGTTACAACGAAGAAAGGAAAAAATCAGATCGCATCGCATCGCCCCATACCATAGTATTCTGCTACACTTGTTGTGCCAGAAAAATGCGAAGAAATTTTTTCAATAAAAACAAAACTAGACAGGAATATGAGCCATGCGACTTTTCTAAATTTGTGAGAAACTAATCAAAAACTGGTAAAAAATTTTCCTTATTGAGGAGTTATCATATAGGGAAAAAAGTTGTGAAAAAAAAATTCGGCAGCCCAAACAGAGCAATACCACAACAAACAAGCGTCCGTACATAAGAGTGTGGATCTTTTGGAAGGTTCTCTGCAGTTTCCCCCTACAACGCCTACATACGACCTCAGAATCTTTATCTTTAAACTGAGTCTCACTCCGTATATAATCGTATAGAAATATTTCCCTCAATTTTTTTCGTGGTGGTGTGGTGTTGTCTTAAATCTGCAATAGAGTTTTATGCCCGGATCGGATTTATCCTTTCGTCTATTACTTCTCAGCACTACTTTTCGCATCGGAACGAATGGCAAGTTCTAGAGCGGCTCATCCCTCGCCCATAATAATTTATGAGAGTTGAAAATTTTTCGTTGGAATGGGAAAAGGGGAAGTATGAGAAGTAAGAAAAGCCGGTGAAAGCAGGGAAAGTCACTTACGGTAATAGATTTTAAATTGGTTACTAAGTTTTCGAATTGGAAGAGATGAGAAACGCTTGAGTAGATGAATTATTTACTGACATTTGTCAATGATTCACGGAGTAGGCTTTTGTTGCCCAACACTTCAGCGGTGGAACTGGAACTACCGAAAGGGAGGAGAGTGATAGCTGTACAATCTATCTATCTGCATGAAGTCAAGTTGTATCCCGTTCCGGCTCATTTTGGAACTTTTTTTTGGGTGTCTTGGGGAGCGAATAAGGCTTATATTGGACGATAAAGTTATTTTTTTTGGAAGAGTCACTATATAGCTAGAACTTTTTTTCGAAACGTAGTGAGGATAGAAGTATCCATGAGGTTTTGTGAAAATCCCCCAGTTTTACTTGGCCACCTCTCAACGCTCACCACCCTTTCCTCTTTTTCTTGAAGCTTATACGATTATAGTAATACACAATTTTAAAATAAAGCCAAATTAAAATGAAACCTGGATTTCAATTTCAAGTTAATAAAACGCAAATTAAGAAATCAAGTCTTACTCATCACGGTTTGCCTATTGAATCTATATGGTTTTTCTTTTTCAGAGCGGAATACAAAACGATGAAAAATGCAGGATAATATTCCGTTAATTTGTTTACCACGTGAATAATTCCGTGAACGAAACCTCACGGTTTTCTTTCTGTGACACATCCAATTTCTGGATTCGTGAGTTTTCCAGGTGCAAGGATTGCGAGGGAATAACCATAATTACGCAATAAATTATCTCCGTGTGATGTTTCTTTCCGAGTGAAAAATGCATTTTTGGTCTATGCTTTAAGAAAGATGGGCTCACACAGTCCAGAGTTAGGTAGTTCCATATAATTTTATAACTCGCGAGTGGCTCATGCAAGATAAAGACAAGGCGCAGGGAAAAAGGGCAACGGTTTGTTCACTGGGAGGAACTTCTTGTACTTTTCGAATCCATTTCCTGCGTTTTTTATCAAATTAATAATGCACATCTACCTGAGATTCCCACGAGAAAAGAAATATGACAGTTTTAATGCATGATAATGAGGAGCGCGGCTTATCTCTATGACTTTTCCTGGACTTGTATGGCATGTCGTATCTCTTTCTCTAGCTTTCTGTGTGTGTGACTGAGCCACCAGAGATTCGAGGGGCAGGTTGAAGCGTGTGGTAAAAAGAAGGGATATAGGTTTGTCACAGGGGAAACCCTATAATAGTGCTAAACTCACAGCTATGATGTTCCGCCACGGTACGGTAGAATTGGATAAGGAAGAAGACATTAGAAGCTATGGGAAGTACCTATGCACATCTCAGTCAGCGACAAAAAAAGAGAAAAAAATATGTAGGAAAAGAGAGAGGGATCAACATTCTTCCCTTTTCCTAATAATACTGATGGCACTCGAGATCTTCTGTTGAGATGCAAATCTGTTTTCTCCTAATCTCGATCTCATCCTTTATAACGTCTCAACGCTCTTCCTCTCTCCTTGTGGAGCACGTAAAGGTACAAGAAAGGTAAGAAAAGATCACATGCGACGCGCCCGCAACTGAAAAATCTCAGGATAAATAAGACAAAAAAATCTGTTTGGCGATAAAAAATCCGGAAAACGTAATCGGACGAAAATGAAATGAAAGGTCCTATTATATACCCACAAGAAAAATGCGCGGAGACAGGGAAAACCCATTATTTTCCATTTTTTGAAGAAAAAAATTATTTTAGAAATGCAAACGAGGAAGCAACAACTCCACGAGAAAAAAAACTTCTTCTCTGAAGAGGAAGTAGTGGCATTGTTGTGGGAAAAAAACAAATAAAAATGCATCTTAAGCCGTCAGCAGCAAAGTAGTAGTAATAAAATTCTATGGAGTAAGCACCGCATTATATTATACCACCTAACAAAAGTGTTTTTTACGAGGGAACTTGCTTCACATTTTCTTGAGGGATGAGCTCCATCCTTTGTAAATCTGTTTATTCTATTATGAAGCGTGATCAGAATCATGCAACGCTACGCTCGGCTTTTTTTTCTGGATCTTTGGTGCCTATCAGACATTACCCCTATCCTAAGAGTTCAAGTTTTCTCTTCAAGCTCCCAAGGAGTAGAAATATTTAGTTCTGAATAAAGTCTGATAGGAGCCATTTTATGTGTGCGTTAGGCACTCGTGTGTAGAGATTCACAATTAAAATTGCATGCTCGCCTCTGCCCGCCTACGACCATATTTTTTCACCTTGCATTTTTAAGTAAGCTTTCTTCACGGTCCCCTCAGACCTACAAAAAATGCAAGCTCCCCATCGTAGGAGCAATAATAATAATAATGGCGACCGCGAAAAGTCAGGCTTGCATACTTTCTTCCCAAAATAAACATTTTAAAGTTTAAGGTAAGTTGGTAGGCTCACGGAATGAGAGAGTGGACGTCTCCTCAGACGAAGAACCGCAACGCAACCCCAGTCTTCTGGTGGAGGGAGGAAGTGCTCTTCAAACAGAATGCTCATTGCCTTCGGTAAAGCCACCGCACAGTGTCGTGTTTTATGTCAAATATGGGTCATTACGGGAGAGAAAATAGGCGATTTGAGCAACAACTGCTCCATAAGGCTATTACACATTATACCGGAGTTGTTTTTTCCTTTTGTTGCTGCGGTGGTTTGGTCGGTGCGGTGCTGCTACAGTGTTGTTTATACTACAAGTCCCTCAACCACTACTACACCACCACCACATAAAAACTGCAAAATGTTGGTCGTTACAGCCTTTTGTTGTTTTTTACTGAGTTGTGCATGAACTTGATAAGTTTTTACTGACGGGGAGCATGCTGATGATGATGATGATACTACTCCCGTATACAAAAAATATATAAGCTTCATAAACCATTAAATTATACAAAGGGGAAAAATGTATGAAAACTTCCATCATTGCCATTTCCATACACACTTCATAAACATAATGAAGGAAGCAGACCGGGGAGACCGAAAAATGACTATGGGAAACCAGATATCATCTCACAGCGAGAAAAAAAATTGTAATGGTCCCTTGTTTCAGCTTATTCTGAGAGATGGAAGTCTCACTGTGTCCCTTGCAAAAATTGAAGGGCCATAATGTGCTTCACAAATGTATATATCTATGTATACGATACTAATAACAACCATTTTAGCCAACAACCAACAACGAGCCTGTCTGTATTAGATAGCCATTTGCTTCGTTTCCTGCTAGAAAGAATCTGGAAATCTAGTGAGCCTGATGAATATGGCATGGCGAAATGGCCAAAAAAAACTACTAGTACTAGTACCGCCACTACTATTACTACTTGTCTTGATGCAGTTTACATGCAGAATCATCGTACACGCATGCAATAAAATCAACTTTCCCTATCATCATGTTGCGTGTTATGTGTTCATAATGTAATGCGAAAAACGACGTAGATAATGGGTGCACAGGGAAAATCAGCTTATAGGCCAATGCAAACAATAAAAAGCATCTGGTTTTTGTATTCGAGCCAACCCAACGAAGAGGACGGGGAAGCGGTTCGGCTTGACTCTCTGCAGTGAAATTTATGGTTTATGCAATATCCTTCATCACTTACAATTTTTGCTGGTAACGGGCAAAACATGAGCATAACGGAAGGAAATAATTTTGAGATCATGTGAGGGAAATGTCTTTCCTTATTATGGCTGATGGAGCCGTTATTGCGGAGGCAGTAGCAGTTCAGAATGCACAGTGCCCCAATAATAATGAGGTGTGGAATGCAAAATAGAGGGTTCACTGGTTTCCACAATCTATCTATGTATCTACTTACCCACTCGCCATTGGAAAAGTGCAGCATCTAGATAATTCCTGCAAAGGGGAAATTCATAACCACTTTCTCTTGCAGGATTTCCACGGTTCACAGGTCTCAATTCGCTACATGTATCTATTTTTATGTTTTCGGGAATTCGTTTTTGCGCTGAATCCCTGAATGTGATGGTAAAAATGAGGCAGAACTAAAGAGATTGAAACAGTGGTCTTCTATAAGAGCTTGCATGTTAGCCAGACTCGACCAGAGCTTCAGATATTAATATATTTGTATTTATGTATATGATAAGTGCAGAAGGAAATTATGCAAAAATTTTTATTCTGGCGGCGTAAAATGTGTGGTCAACCATAAATTTCTTGTGGAGGAGGAATGACAAGACAACCGTGAAGAATAAGATGTGCCATCTGCTTCTGCTCCAACGCTGCTGGTAAGAGTTAGTGGTAGGTGCGTCTCACAAAGTAACGTGCCATTACCCTCGCTTTCATACGTTCGTTTCACGCTTCTAGCGGTTCGGGATAATGTTTATTATGGCACTGCCTCAGCATACACTCACTACTTACTTACCTTACTCTTGCCTTAGTCGTTGTAGCTTTCTTGACGCAATTCTCGAAAAAATTGAATGTCTGACAAAGCACCCTTCTTTATGCATGTTGGGATACTTGGACCTCAGCCCATTTGTAAACGCGAGTGGAGGAAAGTCAAGCCAAAAACTCGGAAGAAATTTTTTTCCCTGGATGAGGCATACGCAGAAATGGAGAAAATACTTGAGCGAGGGGGAAAGTAAAAAAGGGCAAAAATGGAGCACGTTAAGATTCTTCATGTAACAATTTTTTATTCGTAAAACACGCTGGATTCGATTTGAGCAGATAATATATCCTTTTCAATTTCGCTTTTTCCTATGGAAGAGGAAGTCTCACCACTCGGGGAAGTATTTCTGCATGCACTTTACAACAGTGTGCGATCTACTTTCATGTTGGATGTTTCACTTGGACTTTGAATTTTTTTTATTCCTTTGATCACATAATTTAAACTTCAAGCTAAAATGTATTCTCGTCCGTCTCTCTGCTTTAGTCTTGCCAAGAACTTAGAAATTAATGTGCATTCCTTAAAAACATGCAATTCACGTGTCTTTAAAAAAATATAGTTCATAATGCTAAGAGCAGCTTCATCATTATAAAATCATGCAAATTGTAATGAAACGCTTGTTGCACATTTAGGAAAAAAATTCCTCGAAACGGAAATTGTTCCTTCCTAGCATAAATTTTAATAAAGTTACTCTTTAAGTCACAATTTACTCGAACTTTTCATTTTTGCCGAGGGTGCAGCACATTTATATTTATTAGTTAGAGTTTATGTAAGCATTAAAAAGGTTGCAGTAAATATACATATAAATAGTACGGTAATAGCCATCCTCATTTGCAGTCAACCACGAGTTTGAGAGAATAATCGTGTGATAACACAAATAAATGTATAATTCTTCCACTCGACCGTTTTACGTGTTTTCTGCTATGGGAGAAATTTGAAAAGGCCATCCTGCACGCTTTACTTGACTCGTATGGAACGCAGTGTATAGACATCTCCTGTAATGAATCACACGCAAGTTTGGTCATCTATTGGGGAATTGGAGTGGAAGGATTTGTGGACGTACATAGATATACAGAAACGATCGTGGCTGTGCGGCTCTAGATGTGGTAGTTTGAGATTCTCCAAAATAAACTTCTGTGATAAATATCAACGAATTTGGAACATTCAACGCAGCTCATAAGTCTGGGTTGTATTGAGCAATGCCAAAACTAGAGAATTCTTGGAATTCTACCCCAGATATGGAGTTAGAGGGCAAAAAATATTTTAATTCTGTTTGCTTTTGATTACAAATCAAAATGTGGTGCTTCTGACTCACAGGTCAATTCGGCCTCACTGACTCGAATCGCCTTTTACAAGCTATTTTTTTCG
>JAHZNH010001147.1:0-13716 GCA_027744355.1 Tyrannoseira gladiata
ATCGGCTTGAGTTCTAAGGAAGGCATTGGAATATCTTCCAGCTTCGGTTGTCTGCTAGATGTAAAAGACTTGGGTGCGAATCCATCACTTTCAATCTCATCAATGGCTTGCTGCCGATTTATTTGACCAGCAATGTCCAATTTCTCTGTAAGAAGGCGACAGTCCAAGTAAAAATTAATTGCATTAATTATATGTTTGTAAATGATCGCCTTACAAACACCTGAATCAAATGACTTAATTTGTTAAGTAGAGAAAATTATATACCTTCTATACGAGCCAATAAAGATGCTGCAGACGCGCTCCCAGGTTTATATCCTTCGGTTTGATCTTTATTTTTGGAGCGAGACTTTTTCAAATTATCTGGTGACGAACTAGAGGAAGATGAGGTTGATGATGATGACGAGGAGGATCTACTAACACGACGCTTTCTATCTTTCTTTGACCGTTCATCACGACCTCTTCGGCTATCGCGGTCTCTACTGCGACTTCGTCTTGAAGACGAGTGGTGGCGTCTGGTACTCTTACTACTGCTACTGGAATATGATTTGTTTTCCGACCTGAGGAAAGGAAATATTTTTCATGAGAAGAATATCACATGCCAATAATATCTTTTAACAACTATGTGCATGCTATTTAGATTTAGTTTGTATCGAGTATTGTACCGGTTTGTTTTAGACCTACTGCCGCCGTAAGATCTGCTGGATCCGGACTCCGCAGAACTTGACCGTCTTCGATGCTTCTTTTTTGACCTCCTGGATTGAGATGACCTTTCATCACGATCATGGCGGCTTCTTGATGTACTGCGTCTCTTTCTACTCCGCTTTCCATAGTCCGAGTCTGATGAATCCGACCGTCGCCCCATTATGTATTAAGAATTTAATGTAAACTTAGTACCAATCTAAGGTATAAACGGAAGCAATAATTATTGAATAAAATGAAACTGCTGAATTGGAAAAAAGAAGACCGAATGCTCGCTTTATAATGTCTTTTTGTCACTTTGTAGTATTCAGTTTTTTATGAGTTCCGTCACAAAAAGGAGGATTATTTGTTTTCTTGCAAAGACAAAGGCTATATTCCTTAGTTTCCGGCACCGAGAATTTAATTGACTTCAGCCCCAGCGGAGATTGTTTATGTGAACCGTCACAAAAAGGCTGTTTCTCTTTTTTAGACAAGCCACAAGAGCACCAACCGTAAAGTTTCCCTGCTTCGCACAAGACTTTGACAGGTTTTGTGTCAAAAGTATTTCCTTTCACAGGACTCGATTGATCACTTTCAAATCGTCGTTGTGAAAACAAGACAACTGGTAAAGACGACGACGATGATGGGTGGCAGATTCTTGGACTTTGATGTCTTATCAAACGATAAACACCCGAAAAATTATTGAAAACCCTGGGAAATGCTTTCATATCGACGACGGAACCTACCGGCTGATTCGAAGGGGGACTACTAACAACAATGGAACCGTTTTTATCCACAGAAGTGCCAAACAATGCATGTGATTGCACATAAAACATGCGATGGAAGTTCATCATGAACTTTCAGCTTATACATAAGTCAGTAGCTTTTGGCTTTGGTTCCCGGCTGTATCAAGAAACCCTTGCTCTTGCTGAATGAGAATGTAAAAGAACAAATAGTGAGCAACAAAGGCCGACTCTATCTTTTATGTGGAATGGAAAAGTGCAACAAACAGTTTTTATGCATGTGATGTAATGACTATTTAATTTGTTTGAATAGTTTCACTACAATAATTTTCAAGAGATTAGAAGTGTCTTAGACTGGAACCTGTGAAGTTTAGCATTTTTCTAGAATTACAGCGATTCCCTGGCCGCCTCCGATGCAAGCTGATCCAATGGAAAACTGTACGTTTTTTCGGCTAAGAGTACAAACAAAAGGAAACGACGAAATGGAATTGTGGAGTTTTTAAAGGTTAGTACTGACTTCAAAATAATATTGAATAGTAATTTCAATGAGTACCGCATTTCATAGCAAAGATGAGCAGTGATTCTGGCCCCGGAAGCACCTAGTGGATGCCCGATAGCTATGGCACCTCCGTTCAGATTGAATTTGTTCATGTCAACGTTGAGTTCCTTTGCGCAGGCGAGAGCTTGTGGGGCAAATGCCTCGTTAATCTGGGGATAACAGTTGCTGGTATTAACAGAGCAAATTATTCTCGGCATTTTTTACAGAGAACTTAAAATGCCTTAATTACCTCGATTAAATCCATATTATCCAAAGTCATTCCTGTGGACTGTAAAGCTTTTTGAATAGCTGGAACGGGTCCTAAAATCAAGTTTGAACGATTAAATTAAAATCACTCTATGCATACATTTTTCGCACCTTAATTACTGTTTTGCATCATAGTATATGACCCATCAGGTCTTGCAATACAAATCCGTCAGTGCTGTCCACAGACTGTCCTCCTGTTTCAGATCTTGCCCGAACTTCGTGCCGAAACGAACTCCTCGTAAGTTGTAGGGCGCCATGGACATTGTATCAGTACCTCCAGTGAGGACCACCTTCGACTCCCCCAAAGCTATTTCATGAGCAGCATTTACTATAGACTGGAATCCACTTCCGCAGAGTCTGTTTATTACAAGTCCAGGTTTGTCCATTCCACATCCGCAGTGAAGAAGAACGTGTCTGGCAATATAGTAAGCGTCTGGGGCTGCATTCTTGAACGATTTAAAAGTTATTATTCTTAGCAGGCACTAACATATAGATTAAGAGCTAATATTTTGACGTTAAAATTATTTAATGTACCGAAACAACATTCCCTATCACGGAGGAGTCGATAATTTTAGGGTCAATGTTACCCGCTTGTAAGGCTGCTTTTGCTGCGATTACTTGCAATTGTGTCGGCGTTTGATTTGCTAATTTACCTCTGCATATAGAAAAGAAAAGGTTGCATGGTGGTGATCAAAATGCAAATTAAGTTGTGTGTTTTAATTGGCATTCAACGTCAAAGCTCTTACATACCCCATGGAACCAAACGGTGTTCTTTTCGCACCACACTATGAAGATGCCCAAACTTTTCGCCATCGTTTTTCCAGCTTTACCCGCTGCGCCAGCGGTTGACTTATATACCATAATCGGCTGCATGTTTAATGAATTTGTATCGCATATCGCTATATCCAAGTGAAAAATACAGTCTTTAAATTATGATGACCATCAGCAAAATATCAAGTAAGTGCCCTTATGAAATTCTAAAACGCCTAACTACTGACGAACTTGACTCTTTTATTCGTTTGATAAGATATGTATCACTAGGAACGCAGCAAATAAACCAAGAATGAAAATGAAGACGAATCTAGATGTCCTGACGGGATCCATATGCTGACTGCTGATATAAATAATTGATTTCATTAGTACGGAAGGATGATTTTGGTTTGAGTAAGAATACTGATTTTATTCTTCTTCTTCATAACAGTATTAAGAAAATGATCAACAATTTATTAATAACTCAACAAAGTAAATACGAAGTCTGCATAAAAACAACTAATTTCTATTATCCCGCAGAATTTTCACATGCATTTATAAAACAGTATACCAAAGCTTAAAACTACATGCGTCAACATTGATAATTTCCCCTCCAGTTTACAATAGCGTCAACGTTATATTCATCCCTTCGCCATCACCTCCCATTTTACCAAGAAAGTTTTGAAAAACAAGTTGCAAATTCAATTAGATTTGAAAATAGAAGGACATTTCGATATTTTTGAGTATAATGATGCGAGCACGTAAAGTATAATTAATCGTTTAAAAGTAAATACTACAAAAGGATGAACGAAGAAGGTTTACGAGATGCAAGGAAGATATGGTCGATACATAGATAATTAAAGATATTTCGTTTTGTATCCCGTGCCCGTATGGTAATGACTAGTACCCAAGTCACAACTTTAGTACAGAGAAAATAAAAACATCCACACAATTCAAAAATGATATAATATTCAGGAGCAAGGCGGGAGTCTTTATGAAAAAGTAAGTTCAAGGATATCTTATATAGTTTCAATCACCTAACTATAATCACCAACAAATCTGGCTGGGGGAAAAACGTTATTGATATGTACAAAAAATGAATGCAAAAACTGAAAAAGTTAATATTTCTCATTTGAGATCATAAATTATATACTTTATCAAAAATCCGCTTAAACTAAAAACTTGGTTGTAGTTTCAATCTGAACTAACTGCTAAAACTTCGTCGAGAAATTTCCAACTTCCTCTTTAAGGCAAAGAAGTTAAACTGTGAATCTGAGAATTAACGTTTGGCATTATTAGATGATGGTGATGCTACTTGAAGGTCCTAAGGATTATTGCAGAAGCATGAATCCTGAGTATTCTGTCGTATCCACTCCAGGTATTTTGTAATGCGTGTGTATACCCCTTAAAAATGAAAGGAAAAGAGATTAGCACAAAATAAAATTAATAAAAAGGCTCCATATTTTACGGATTCATTAAAAACCTGGAAAGCCGGGTCGCGCACATCCTTGGCCCCAGCTAACTATTCCTATCACATATTTCGTGCCTTCCTTGCTACTGTCTTCTCTCAAGTCTTCCCAGTTTAATGGACCACCGCTGTCACCCTATAAAATCGTTATTAATTAATACTCTACATACTTTGAGGAAAATTGAGCAACGCAATCATTTAAAAAAAAATTACGATACTTACCTGACAAGCATCTTGCTTTCCATCAGGATGACCTGCACACATCATTGTGTCAGTGATTTCTCTCGGTGTATACCTCGTCTGAGTTCTGCATTCCTGTTTAGAGAAGACAGAAAAAAACGTTCACAACCACTTGTAGTTTTGAAGGCCACTTTGTTTCAAGGAGAGCCAAAAGAAAAGAAGGATTTTTATAGAAACGGGTGAATGATTGAGGCTTCACATATTTATTTACATGAATCACTTTGTACATATATTTACTCACCTCGTTTGACATGATGGGAACCTCAACCTCTCTCAATATGTGTGAAGGTCGGCCTTTCTCTTGAGTCCGACCCCAACCTGCAACCATTCCTTGTTCCTCTGCAAAGTCCTCATCTTCTATGATACAAGCAAAGATAAAATGAAACGCATTTAGACATCGCCAGAAAGAAACCTGTCTGTCAATCAACTCTTTTCCATAACTTTAAGGTCTTTCACATACCCAAATCTATTGGGAGACAAGCCGGTGCAATAGATCTGCGGAAGCGCATTGGTCTTTCCAGACGAAGCAAGGCTATGTCATTGTGGAAATTTGCTCGGTTGAATCCAACGTGACGAATAATGCTTCCAATTTTCCGGTATTCCGTGTCAGATTCATCCGTCAGGTTTCTATCATGCTCGCCAAAAACGATTGTAATCTGATCTTTTGGGACGCCATGTACACAATGGGCTGCAGTGAGTACGTAGCGATCACTAATTAATGTGCCGCCTAAGCGGGGGAAATTAAATAATTAATTTATGGTTCAGACATAATTAAAGTATACATAGAGTGGCTTAATAAAACTTTACCGCAGTAGTATTTCTGTCTATATGAAAGAGCAACAAGCCAAGGAATCGAATTGATCTCAGCAATACGCCCACCCACAACGCGCTCCTCCCATGTGACTTATTCCACATGCTAGAAGAAAATTAATGTTTCATGAATAAATTATTCTAAAGTGAATGACAATATAAGGTTTACCTCCTAAACCGATTCGTGAAATGTTTGTCTTTTTTACTACTTACTGCATTCACGACACTCTGTTGGGAAGCGGAGTAAATCGGCAAGTCCACGGAACTAAAAAAACGTACGAGTAAAAGAATGTTTCAAATCACAGCAAGTACATAATTTCATAGAAAGTTTAATGGAAAATTTTGATTTCAAACTTCTTCTGTCGAACATAAGTCACGTCATTCTGTGTGTGGGGATTAAATTGCACTCAATTAATCTTTGTTTTTTACCTACCGGTGTGCTTGTCAAATGGCCATTAAGGTGAACAACACTCATTTAAATGCCATTTTTTGGTCATTTAGTCATCACAAAATGTGGCGAATTGAAAAACGTGTTCACTTCACTTATGTTTATTCCCAAGCACACAAGTCAAGAAAGTAAGACTGGCCGATGCAACTAAATTTATGTAAGGACTATACCGTTACTGTGCTGGTGTTCGACCTGAATGAGCAAACGGATGATCGTTTAATTGTTGCTGGTCGAAAAAATCGTGTGTGTTGCTTTTATATATGCAAAATTGTAATTCATTTCTTCAATTCATACCCTATAAGATATCACCATCGCCATCTCATCATCACATTAAAATATTTTATTAAACTCCTTTCTGCTACCAGTCTCCCTCCATCCATTTCACAAGCGACTCCTCCTGTCTCTCTCTCTCTCACACGGATAGGAGTGAGGAGCAGAAAAAATGAAATGATAAAAATATTTGAAATGCTTGAAACCAGTTATGCGCACGTCCGTCTTAATTTAAAAGGTTTTGAAAAGGCGCATATCATAGGCATTTGCACGCGAGTAAGCGAGCGTTGACACTTTAGCATTTAAACGCTGATTGCTTAGCTTATGCAAATAAATACGATCCTATTATTGTAAATACTCCTTATCTTTTGTCAACAACAATTTGCGAAAAGCTTCAAGCACACGCACGATCGAACGAACAACCGAACTGGTATTTTTCGTGAAGTGTGCCGCAAGTATTTAATTCTGGTGTTTCATTGCATTAAATTATTAATCAATCAAAACACAGTCGAACAAGACATTCAGTGTAAATGATTTGTTCGAACAACACTGCTACGAGGACGCTACGCTACCACTGAGGCGTAAAATATTCCGTAATGAAGAGGAAATGCAAGTGCATTCGTAGTAATTGGTACACATCTGCACAAAAAATACAAGGAACGTGGTCTACGGCGTGTAAAGTAAAAGTTGACTTCTTGACTTGAGCTGGGCCTTTGGTCATCATGTAAGATCTAAAATTAATGCCGACTGCATCAGCATATTGCAGAAGAGTATACCTTTTTGTAGCCTTACTCAAATGTGCAGCTAGTATCTGGTTTATTTATTCTTCATTATTTTATTGGATTGGAGTCGTGTTACAAATACGTCAACCTATGATGAATTTAAAATGCACACGTTTAGTCTCGAGTGCATGGCTTAATCGTTCGTTCTCTGCGATGAGTCATTTAGGTAAATTCAGAGCAATCTGAAATGCGCTAAATATATTTTCAAATACAAAAAACCTGATATTCAAGAGATGGCGAAGCAAGTCATTTCTATAAATAATTTTCAAGTAAGTGCTAATTGTTTTTTGAAAAAGGAAAAAACAACACTGCAAGCGGATTTAACGGAGTGTTAGGGCACCCTGCATAAAAAAGTATGTACTTATTTACCACATAGGACATCCAGAGCGACCGGCTTGAGCAGAAAGAATGCGACATGCTTTTACTACCCCGGCTTCGCTTAAGGATTTTCCATTCGATATATTGGCAAATTGCATAAAAGTCCCACACTCAATGCCCCTCCGCTCCCTCAGGTGAATCGATGAAATGGATGTGCAAATTATAGAGTGGCTAAGTAAATCACGTTAAAGAAGCGAGTTAATACTTGCCTTACTTTTATTTACGTACGTGCTTGCATCTCCACCCACCAAATTAAAACGTGCAAGGTGCACCTGTGTGTTTTAGTTCAGAAGTCTGATTCCTGTGCCAGGCCATGATGCACAATGAGGAATGGCTTAAACCTTCTTTAACCAGTACGCTTGTTTGGCCCAATTATAATTTATTTTTTTGTATGGGACGAGCCAAACTGAACATAAATTTTTAAGAGCGGCAGGTACTTACTTTATCAAAGAGCAGCTCGCGAAAATATATTCAAACCTATGATTTGATTAGCCCTGAGTTGCAAGGAATCCTCCCACTGAAAAATATAATTACTTGGGAAGAACGACTTGATGAAAATTCTCAATAAAAATGCAGTTTTAACACCAGATTAACAAAAACCGGCCTCTCCGTTTAATTATTATGCCCACAAATCTTTTACTACCCCGGCACATCTCTTTGGGTAAAGGAAAAACTCTTTTTACTTTTTAGCACTTTTATTGCATCGTCTCTGAAGATTGCATTACTGGTTCCTAGTTGTCTGCCGCCTGCCTGCCAAGGGATAAGGCTTTGTCCAATCTTTCAGAACGCACTACTATATCCCTTTTCAAATGAACACATAAAAATTCATAAGGAAGGAAATGCAAATGTTTCGGGAAAATTTCGATTTTAATTTCAATCGCGATTTCATTGGATTCTCTCCTCCCACTAGAATAGAACTAAAGTCTAAATTGTTCTATGAACCACAATGCATCAGTAAAACCTTCCTATCTTCTTGAAAGGGTGAAAACATTTTAATCCCATTCCGTAGAAAGGAAAAGCAAAGCTCAATTAGAAAGATGCGCATGATTATCATTAAAAAGCCCCAGATTGGTAGGCATCATAATAAGCTCGGTATAAACTTTAAGTCAAAGCTTGTTTTATCTCTCGAAACTCTGCATGCTTGTCTCATCATTTCAACAGTTCATTTGCAAAAAGTCTAAATTGTTCTATGAACCACAATGCATCAGTAAAACCTTCCTTTCTTCGTACAAGGGTGAAAACATTAATCCCATTCCGTAGAAAGGAAAAGCAAAGCTCAATTACAAAGATGCGCATGATTATCATTAAAAAGCCCCAGATTGGTAGGCATCATAATAAGCTCGGTATAAACTTTAAGTCAAAGCTTGTTTTATCTTTCGAAACTCTGCATGCTTGTCTCATCATTTCAACAGTTCATTTGCATTCTACAGAGCAAGTCTGAAAATAAAGCTGTTCGTGATTGTTAAAATTGTGATCATAATTATGATGATATGTGCATCTCCTCCTATGTACTTGTATTTTTTGAAAACAATTTTTTTTGCTAAAAGATCGAAGATCAGATGAGATGAGATCACAGTTAAATATTCTAAAGTTTATCGGACGAAAAAAAATTATCCATTCGTCCATTCAAATCAAGTCCCCATTGTTTCAATTTGAAACTTTGAGCGTGCATGTTTTGAGCGATCTCCTCATTACCATCACTGTTTATTAGTCACCTCTCCGTGTAAAGTAAGTTAGTGAGGATACTGAATATTGTAGTATTTAAAAAAGATTGTGAGAGGCAAGCAAAATGAAAATTAATATTCATAGACCGAGCAATTTAATAGGGATGCCCCAAAGGCCTGTAACATTCCTTCTTGTTCTTACTTTTTTTCTCGTGTAAATCAAATCATGTCATATCAAATCAGCCTAACCACTAATAACTAAGATGATCAAGAGTCATGACTGCATCTATTTCACTGAGCTAAGCCAATTGTCACAGAAAAAATTAATCTGAAAGCTCAGCGATTTTTTATCATGTTTTCTGCAATTTTCCTTTCCCAATTTATTGATTACTCAAAGACTTGAAATTACCATTGAATAAGGCTTTCTATTGAGGAAAAATGAAACCAACGGTGGATATTTGAAGCTACAATCACTAAATTAAAAGATTATATGATATTTGATTTGTTCACTCCAAACAATTTAATTTTTGCTTCAAGCAATCATCCAAAAAATAACTACTTTCATGGGATACTGATCGGGATAATTTTCAAAACAGAGATTGAAATAATAGTAGATGATCTGATAACAAATGATCTGATCCTAGCATCAACTAAAACGGCTTAAATAAAAGTAAGCATACTAAAAATAATTATGAAAAAACTTAACCATTTAATTTCTCAATCATGTTTCATGATTTGATCAGGAAGTTGACTGATTTCATTGATTCTCCTATCCTAAACTTAAAACTGAAACTTGTTGCGGCTAAAATAATCTAATAATCATTTGAAAAGGTCTGGGTAAATAATTACAGTGTCTTTTGTGGTCTACTAATTCGGCTGTCATGTTAAACGTCAGGATTGAAGTTGAGATTCATTGAAAGATTCATTCATTTCCTCATGGTCATTGGTAAAACCAAGCCATGGTGTAAAAATGAAAAGTCAAGTCAAGCGATCTCTGGAGCATTCAAGAAAAAAATATCCTGAACAATGCACCAGTTTCACTTTCTACTGGCCTACATTAACATTACGCATGTATCTCACGTACGTTTACTGAAACACGTTCGTGGTGTTATTGTTGCCGCATGAAAAGACAACCTTGTCCGGTCTCTGTACACCCGTACACCCGTCTCTTCTTAAGTGTTAAGTGAACCATAAAAGATCATAAGTGATCAACCGCACCTTTATGGATGTTAAAGTGGTGCCTTCTTTTCCTGTTCATAAAAGAGTTTTTGTCCAGTTAAAGTAAAATGATTTCGGTTTCATTCATTCCAAAAAAAAGGTTCTGGTCGAGTCCAAAATTAAGTCTGAATGACCTTGAAAAGGAAAATAAATGGGGATTTTATTGTGGTAGGATGAGGATGAGAGCCTTGTACATTGCCTACCTTTTCCTCTTGAAGGACTTTACGGAGATGTCTCGAGTACTCGTGTGACTCTGAGAATGTATCATTTTCCCCGTCTGCGTTGAGATTCAGAGCTGTTGGAAGTGGAGGCACTGACTTTCCGAACAGTTTCAGCGATGGCGCACCGAATACCCCAATATCCAGGAACTGAGAGAGTTGAGTAATCACTACGAGGGTAATAATTATTGAACTGAATGGTGACGATGAGGAGGACGACAGAGGTGATGCTGTTGTCCGAAGAAAAGTCTTTCTCCTGCTTAGGGATGACATCTTGATGAAATCAGACCTGCGTGCTCTTCACAGTCTTTCCTTTTACTATTCCTTTGCAAATAGATGAGAGCCTTTCTGTTGCAGACTTTTCAAAGAATACCAGGAACTGTAATCGATAAGGTGCTTGCTTAAAACAGCAGAGGCAGCCCAATGTTACGTAACAATTCTATAACTTTCCACGTTCTGCACTTATAATTCCTCACAAAATATTTAGACTTGGGTTTCACTTTGCGAAATTCAAAGTTCACAAAAATTACGTGTAAAAACTATGAAGAGTATTGTCAGAGCTCACTGTTATTGTAGCAGCTAAATCGGGAAACTTAAGAAAAAAATACTTTGATTAAACTTCAAAAACTTCACGAGCGATTATGAAAACTGCGTTATTCAATACCAAATTGGCCAGGTCCCAAAACAGCGAACGCACTACCCAACCACCACCAAAAACTACTGATTAATTATGATATGATGGCGATGAGCCTTCCTCTTTGACTATTTAGTTTAAAAAAAGATGATGATGTATGTTATGCATGTGGCTTGGGCTAATGCAACACAGTAATAATAATAACCGTCATCATCATCACCAACACCATTATCATGTAACGCGAAATTACGATGTCGAGTAAAGAACGCGATAGAGAGGAGGAAGGAACGTTCCTTACTTCCCTTCCTTCCTTCCGTTCTTCTTCTGTTCGCCTCCCTAAAAGATTGTACGCATGTATATACAATCCATTTTTTAGAGAAAAAGAGTGACACACTCACAATCAGCTCACTCACTTGCACTCTCAATCACAAACAAGAAGAGGAGAACGCAACGACACCAAATAAATGCCGATTGCATTCCACGCCAAAGCAAACCACAATTGTGAGCTGTGAGCGAGGAGTGCGTGTAAAATGTGCACTCCCATTGCAGTTCCCTTCTCATGATAAGTTGATGATGATGTGATGGGTCGTCATTGCGTTTTCGTAGACAAAAACCAAACCTGAAGGTAGCTATAGCTAAATTGTGAGCTGCCTCTGCTTACTTCTTGTAGAGGACTTCAGGAATAATAATCTCTTTTCCTCGAGTCCCTTATTGTGCATTGTTGTTATCATAATTGCCTTACCAGCAGCTTTACTTCAACAATTCAACAACAATGACAAAAAGGCAAGTCACTTTGTGCGTACCAACCAGCCAAGCCATCATCGTATCATATCACTATTTTATCACTGGCCCAATAGGCTGCATCTATTACTTCTTACTACTGCTGGCCTGGCAAAATACAACTAACAAGTGAAAATGCTCCCCACTCACTTTCTACGAAGACGCAGGGAGGAATCGAAAAATTATTGTGAGACAACACCAAACTGCAGAGCAAAATTATTGCAGATCAACTATAAAACTAACTGAACTGCCATGCAAATGCAGGAGTGATCTTTTTTTTAGCAAAATGCATGCATATGAAAAAAAAACTGAAAATACGATGTCGACTCCTGAATGACTGGCTGGTGATGATGAAGATGAAGGCTGTGATTATTTACCTGTGTTATGCATAAATGTTTTTAAAAAAAAAATTCAGCTAATTTAATGAATTCAAGTGAGTTATATGAGCTCACTCTGTTAATTGTGAATGTAAGCATTTCTCAACGTGAGAAAACGTAACCTAATGAATTAAGTGTGGTGCGGTAAACAAGAACTAAAATGAAGGGTTAGTAGTTAATTATCCTCCTTTAAGACATTTTTTCACTGATGTGAAGAGCTATTACACCATGCATTAGTGGGAAAAGTTTGGTGAGAGGACCACTTTTTGTAGATATTGATATCGCGCAAATTATGTATAACACTTGACAGCATTCAAAATACACGACATGCAACTTGTCGGATAAAGAAATTTCATAGACTTACTTACTTGCCCGTTGTAGATGGATCAATGAAAAAAAAATTGAAATCACAATCTGCTTTCATGGAAGAAAGATGCTACTATAAGTAGAGTGATTAAATAATATACACTCACACGTAACTTCATTTGATCTGTGTGCAATCTTCACTCGACAGTTTTTTATTGAGAAATTAGCAGAAAAAAAGGTAGTTCTTGCAGGTTAGAATGACAATTTATTCACTAGGATCCTTAATTTATGACGGAAAAGGTATGTATCCAATCCTATCCAAGACCTTTGGAGATATGAATGCAACTCCCTCAAGATCATATTTATATGCCCGACACAATTCAAGTCCACGTACATGGAGGCATGTGAGGTGAGATGACTTTAATGCTTTGTTTGGCGCATAACTCATTGTCAGGCGGAATTTACTTTACCTTCATCATGGGTATTCCTCATTTTTACGGTGTCGCAATATCTGTGAGTGAGCTACTTATTATGACGAGAAAAAAAGTGTTTTGGCCCTTAGCTTTTGTGACATGACATAACTTGGGAAAAAGAAATACGTAAATATAATAGCACTAGAGCTGTGAGTCGGTTGGTGGTGATTCATTCAGAATCATATTTAGGTCTGCCAGCAGAGCCACTACTCACTATTAGCTAGAAAGAACATTGAAGTTTGTCGCTGTCAGGTTCATTGCATAATCCCAATCAGGGTCGTCGTCATCATCATCCTCATCATCACTCATCTTCGACTTCTAAAAAAATGCAGTCTCTCGATGCTTTTGTTGATAGATTATCAAGCTAGAAATAGTCATTTTCCAGGGATCACTTTCAATGATTCAAATCTTTTCGAATTTGGGATTTTAGGTGAAGAATACATTCCTCGAGTGTGACTGGATTGTTAAAAAAGGTGATTATGATTAATGATGGCTTTCACTATCACTATCCAAAAAAAATCAGAAAATATGGATTGGGTTTATGGATTTAGTGCACGATCCACGCATTTTTAGGCTTTGTGTGATGATGATGAATGGGAATGAATTAATGGCCGTAATACGTCACACATGATTACTTTTATGAGCCAGTTTTTATTGACATTGATATCCTAAAA